>CAUYQG010072861.1:0-36256 GCA_963574415.1 Tarsius wallacei | reverse complement strand
CCTGCTATGGGTTGAAAGAGTCCCCTCCAGAATTCACATGTTGGAAACCCAACCTCCAATGCCACTGTGCTGGGCGATGGAGTCTAAAGGGAGGAGTCTAGGCCGCCGTAAAAATGGCTTGTGCGAGTGGGTGCACTCTGTCTCTTCTGCTCTTCAGCCATACAATGCTCTTTCCTCCTTTCCAGAGGATGCAGTAAGGAGGCACCATCTCGGAACCAGAGATCAAACCTGCTGGCCCCTTGATCTTGACCTTTCCAGCCAGAACTGTGAGAGGATACATTTCCACTCTTTGCAAATTACCCACTCTGAGGTATTCTGTTACAGCAGCACAAACCAGACCAAGACACCCCCTCACACATCTGCGGCAGCCCCAAGGGAGAGGTGAGTCTCCGCCAGCCCCGCAGGTGAGGAGGGCCGCTGAAGCTGGTCCCAGCACACTCAGCTCCAGGCTGGCCGTGTGCAGATTATTCGGGGGTAGTCTGATGCCTCAGCAGCCTTCCTGCAACCATTTTGGCCAGTCAGCCTGGTGTGTGTGGCCTCTCAGTCTGGATCTTCTAAAATCCTTGAACACATCTCTTCTTAAACTAACTAGAAAATCTTTATTGTATGAACAAAGATCGCATGCCCCATTCTTTCACAATGTTCATCACAATTACAGTTTATCAGTCTCTTGACATGCCACCCTCCATTTCAATATCTGTCTCTCTCCTCCTCCCAGCTGTGAATTTCATGAGGTGGGGTCACTGCTTCGGCTTAATACTGTGAGCCTTCAGCCTATGCCTGGCATGTAGTGGCATCAATATAAACTCTTCAGGAATTGGTGAATTCACCCACATGTGAAAGGCCTTAAATGTCTATGTCAGCCATGATGTGGTGTGGTGAGAGAAACTCAGTTTCCCCATCAGAAGAACAGAACACAGTTCTCTTTATTGTCAGTATCTAGATGGTATTAAATTAATTGTTCTGGTTCACTCTTATCAACAGGAGAATGAAAAGACCGAGTAGGGACAGAAGGTCTCGAGTGCAGAGACAGACATTGAACCCGCTGGGTTCCAGACTCTCTTCTGGAATCTAAAGATATGAGAGGGGAGAGATGAGAGGGGAGAGCTTCTTCTCAGGACTCTAAGATTCCAAAAACCTCCCCATGATCTTCCACCGTTGTTTTATTTATCTATCTACTCATTATCTAGCTAGAAAAGCATCTACTATTTTTCTATATGAAGATTGTCTTTCCGAACCTCCTGGATCTTCCTAGAGTTCAAGTCCTCTCAGGGAATGCCATGAAATACAAATTCCTGAACCAGAGCACAGCCATCCCCACATTCCACACAGAGAGCGGGGACAAGACAGGTGAGAGCAGCGGGGTCTGCACGTTGCAAACACACACAAGTGAGTATATACCATCTCACTTAGGCTCCGGAGAACCCTTGGGATAAAAGCTATTTGATCATTGTTTTTACATATTTTAGAGATGAAAGCCTAGTGAGGTTATGTAACTTGTCTGAAGTCTCTTAGGTATTATAAATGACAGAGCCATGACCTTACCTTGGTCTTTGTCAGGCCAGGTGTATGGAATTCAGCATGTGAATACACTGCTCATTATGCTAGTTAGTGATAATTGACCAAGGTCACACCTTGCCTCAAGGGATTGGCATTTCTCTCCTGGTGAATAAGCCCTGGGATAAAAGGCAGGTAGCTGGGCTGTCCTAACACGTTGTATGGTGACACAATCCCACCCACCTGAACAGAAGACAGCATCAGGTCACTGGGCAGTCACTGCCCATTCTCCCACCCAGTTCTTTCTAGAAGAGCCATAATGGTGCTTGGAAGCAAGTAGGAATCATGTAAAAACACTGCTCAGTTCATCTGAGTGTGAGGACTCTGCCCATACACAGATAATGCTTTTAGCTGGATAAAGGGCATACATGGTGTGTTCGTTGGGACACAGCTGAACCTCATGCAGGAGGCACCTGCCACAGTCTTGGTTATTGCTGCTTCAAAGGCCCTGGCTACAGGCTTGAATTATCTGGCTGTTTTTGTCAAATATCCACAGTAAAACCCATGCTCCTATAGGGGAGAAAACACAATTTCTTTCTTTCCATTTTTAGGTTCTTTGTTGGGACACTGTTCTGAAAACAAAAGTCAGATTAACAAAAGATAGCAGAAGCTTATTGATGCATGCTGGACCCCTCACACAGGAGAGGCCTCCGGCCAAGCGTGTTCCCCTCTAAAGGTGGTGGTTTGGGAGCCTTCCTTAAATAGTATTTAAGCTAAAAGCTGTAAGTCTCACAGACTTAAGACAAAATTAAGACAGAGCATATTCAGGCTCCCAGAAGGCGGGAAGCGGGGAAGGAGTTTAGGAAGAGTGGGTCTCTCCCAGGCCCTCTGTGCCACAGCCCCGAGAGCTTCAAATGGAACTGGCAGAGAGGGGGCATAGCATGCCTCCGTGCTTCAACATTTTTATCTCCCAGTTCCCAGTGTTTGGGGAGAATATTTCATGTTCCTTTACTCCCACCATGAAGTATAGGGAGACATACCATGTCTTGGCAGCATAAACGGAAATGGTCTGTAATTAGCACCTGGGTTTCACTTTGCTGCCAGCCAGTTGGAGGAGCACTGAACCAAGTTTAGTAGCTAAGACAGCGTCCTTTCTAGAAACCAAAAGAGCAGCTTGTTTTCATAAGGGAGGATAAAGCTATCCAAAAGTACCCGTTAATTAACCTGGCCACTAGCTCCAAATTGCTAAAATGCAAATGTTACTTTGACTAGGTGTGACTTTGGTTTGTGCAGTTGGGTCAAGACAGGCGAAATTGCAGTTTAATTAAAGTTTTTCACTGGGCTAATAGACACAGCAAATGAGCAGCCCACGGAGTATAAGGTGATCCCACTGGAACCTTCAGGGAAGGACCTGGATGAAATGAAGACAAGGAAGGCAGTCCAAGAGATGCAGCAAGTTGCTCCTGGTTTGGGAGAGGCGAGGCAGAAGCGGCCCAGGGCCAGACACGTGTGTGTTCACTGAGCCTGCACGGAGGCCCACCTTTAGTCTGAAACCTGAGAAGAAAGCCCTCTGCTCAGGGAGGAACCAGAGCTGCCAGGGAGGGCTCTGGGCATGGAGGCCCCATCTCCTCTGACCTGCTCAGCCAATGTCTCTCCAGGGCCTTATCTAGCCTTTCTGCTGGCATTCAGCCACAAACTAAGAATAGTTTTCATGTTTTCAAATGATTGAAAAACATCAAAAGAAGAACACTTCACGGCATAGAATTTACATGAAATTCAAATTGTCGTGTCTGTTAGGGTCCAGATAGGGTGAGGGCGGATGGCTGGATGGAGAGGTGAGGGGAGGCATAACACCGGTAACCCAGAGATCTGAGTAAACACAAAGAATTGCAACACACAAGGAGGTTAAGAAAAGAAAAGTTTATTTAAAAGTAAATTAGAGAGAGAAAGAGAAGGAAGAGAGAAGATTCACTCCCAAGGTGGGGGAGGGGACCAAAGCCAGGAAGCTTGGCGACAGCCATAGCTCAAAGAGCACATGGCCACACCAGAGTCTAGCAAGGCAATTGCTCGGGAAGTTTAGTTCTAATGTCATCTGCTTTAAGAGAAAAAAGCTTTCATTTTAATTCTGAGGTTATCAGTGCAGTTACAAAAGTTTCTATGTTGATAATGCAGGATTTAATAACTTAAAGAAATAGGACTTAAAGATATTTACCTAAAATAAGTGACTCAAATTTTTTTCCAGATTTTAACCTTTCATATTTTCTTTCTTAGAAGCAAGAAAATATATCCCACACCCATGATTACCTGATTGTCTACTTCGCCTTTTAATCTGTGTGTGTAATAATTAAAGTGGTGCTGGAGCATATTGTGTATAGATAGGGTGTATATGTGAGTCAGGGTACAAAAGGTATAAAACACAACAAAGAAGTTCTTAATAAAACTTTTAGGTCACTGTATTCTTGATTTAATTTTAAACTTAATTTTACTTTTTTGAGTAGGTATCGTTTACACACATTGCAGAAGTCAAAACAGTATAAAAGGTTTTACTTATAGCAAGACATCTTGCTCCCACATATGTCTTTATCTTTCTCTCCCCCCAAACCCACTTTTCATAGGTCACTACTCATTAGTTTGTTTTGTGTCCTCCCAGTGCTTCTTTTTACAAATATAAGCAAGGAGCACTATGCTTATTCTTATCTCACTACCTCCATCCCCCAGCTTAAAAGACAGCATTCTAGACATACTGTTCTGCAACTTGTTTATGTTACTGAGCAGTGTAGCCTGGAGATCTTTTCCATCCCATTCTCTTATACTTGGCCATACTAGTCTCCTGCATATGGATACTTGACTTGTTTTCCAGTCTTTTGCTATTACAGATAATGAGCAGTGTTAACCTTGTATGTATCATTTCATTTGTTGCAACTATATTTGTGAGATACAGTCCCAAAAATTTGATTGCTAGATTGTAGGGTAAATGGGTTTGTGATTTTGATAGACATTAAAGGAGCACCATATTTTATGTAACAAACCTAAGAGTAACTGGGCCTTCAATAGTAGTTAACTCTTTTATGTAGTGAAACCCCATAACTAGAGTTACAAATTTTCACTGTTTGCTTCTGATAATATTGTTAGTCTGATTAAATAGCATTTAGAGTCCCTAGTCAGTTGCCTGTGGGAGGTTAATATGCGATATAATTATTTATGCCATTATGTAATGAGAATGGATGGAGGTTGAGAACAGTGATTCACATTCTTCAGTCACATAAATTATAAGTCACTTCATTTATTTAGAGCTAGAAAAGAATCTTTGAACTTGCTTACAACAGGATACAGCAAAAACTCCTGCGCCTACTGGTACATGCAGCATGGAAGAGGGATCAACAGATAAACCATGAGTGTATCCCTACCAGGCAGAGACACTGTTTCACTTATGTGCTCTGTTTCCATTGGGAACATATTTGCCACTTATTTAGTTGATAGGTATGATTAAATAATTGATATTTGTATAAAATACTTTGACAAATTAGGAAAAGAATTTGGCAAATTGAAATGTGTTTTATGAATCTGCTTAGGTGGTTCCTTGGAAACAGATCTTTATCTCAGCATTTAACTATTAGAAAGATACACAGCAGAAATCAGGAAGGTAGGGGAACTACTTTGAGGAAAAACAGAAGGAGCTAAATATCTACTCCCTGGGAGCTGAGTGCAATTACTTGTAGTTTTGAATGGGAAACATTAGGAACTTTAAGAACTAATTTCTTGCTCTGATATTATCTAATGGAATGGTGCCTTAGTCCATTTTGTGTTGCTATAACCATATACCACAGACTGGATATTTTATAAACAATAGAAGTTTATTTGACTCACAGTTCTGGAGGGTGAGAAGTCCAAGATCAAGAGGTAGATATGGTGAGAGCCTTCTTGCTGGGACATAACATGGCAGAAGGCAGCACATGGAGAGAGAGACAGAAAGCCACTTTTCACAATAATGAAACCACTCCCACAATAATGGCATTAATCCATTCATGAAAGCATAGCCCTTATGACCTAATCACATCTTATTAGGCCCCATCTCCCAGCAAAATTGCATTGGGGACTAAGTTTCCAGCATGAGCTTTAGGGGACCCACTCAAACCATAGCAAGTGATATTCCAGAGATAGGCTAGGGACTAGATATTTGTTACAGCACATTACATAGTTACTATCCCATTTCACATTCTTTTTGTTCTGGGAGCCATTTTGTCTTTTCAATTATAAAGTTAACTTCCCATCTTAGTTTGGTATTATATTTTCTCATTAGTCCTCAGAGATATTTACGTGTATTCAAAAAGAATCTGGAAAAGCAATTATTTAAGTAAACCATATGTTAAGAAATAAGGAATCTGTTTAGAAGTGATGGACATTTGATATTTTTAACAATTGCAAAATGCAAATTTGTAATTGTAAAATTTATTAAATGTTTATATTATCTTTTTTAAAAATTTTTGTTTTAGATTCAAGGGGTAAGCATATGTATTTGTTACATGGACATATTGTGTAATTGTGGGTATTGAACCTCAGGTGGCCCATTCCCACATATAGTGGACATTGTACCCCACAGGTAGTTTCTGATATCTAACACCCCCTGCCCTCCTTCCCCCTTATTGGTGTCCCCAGTGTCTATTATTTCCATCTTTGTGATAATTTAGCTCTCACATATGAGTGAGAACATGCGATGTTTGGTTTTCTGTTTCTGCATCAGCTTATGTAGGATGATGATCTCCAACTCCATCCATGTTGCTGAAATCCATGATTTCATTCTTTTTTATGGCTGCTAAATTTTTATATTAATCTTTTTTGTATACTAGGTATTCTATTTCATAATAAAAGAAATGCTTAACCACATTGAGAGCAATGTTTTAGTGTTTATTCCCTAGATAAGGAAAGTTTAACAGAAAGTGTTGCTTTCTTACCTGAGGCCTAATTACAGGGTAGTTGGTACTGTGCTTTTTTACTCCAGCTCTCCTGTAATCCTGACAGTAAATTCACATCTCTTGGGCCTGCCCATTTTCTTCATTCTATAAAAATGGCTATTTAGAGAGTATTTGCTTGTTTGGGTAAGATGTAGTATTGATCACTTGCTTATGTGCTAGGCATTGTGCTAAATACTTGGCATGTATCATTCCATTTTCCTTAACTACATCCCTATGAGATAATATTTTGTCCCTATTTTGAATACAAAATCTTCTTCAAAAAATTGTTATTGCTATAATTAAAACAATTGACCTACTAAAACACCTTGGATTAATTTTTCTTTTTCAAATCCCTCCCCAGCGTACCAGTAATGTTCGATCCACATTTTTCAAGGACTGTTTATATGAAGTATTTGATGACTTGGAGTCAAAGATGGAAGATTCTGGAAAACAGCTACTACAGTCAGTTCTTCACCTGATGGAAAATGGAGCCCTCGTATTAACTACAAATTTTGATAACCTCCTGGAACTGTATGCTGCAGATCAGGGAAAGCAGCTTGAATCCCTTGACCTTACTGATGAGAAAAAGGTAAATTCTTATTCAGGCTAGTGGATTGTATCTTCATCAGAAAATCTGTTTTCTTTTATTTATTTATTTATTTTTGCTCACGAGGTACACATTTTCTAGTTGGTATATAGGTATTTGTGTAATGCTAGAAAGGGAGATTCTTTTTCCCTGGTTGGATTTTTAGGGGTTTTGTTTTTGAGGTAAAATACATGGATCTTAAAAGTGTTCAGTTCCTATAATCCCAGCACTTTGGGAGGCGGAGGCGAGAGGATTGCCTGAGCTCAGGGGTTCGAGACCAGCCTGAGCAACATGGCAAGACTTATCTCTACAGTAAGTAAAAAAATTAGCCAAGCGTGGTAGCACATGTCTGTGGTTCCAGCTACTTGGAAGGCTGAGGCGGAATGATCACCTGAGCCTGGTAGGTCGAGACTGCGCCAGCCTGGGTGACAGAGTGAGACTCTCCAACTCAAACAAAAAAAAAGTTCAGTTCTATGATTTTTAACAGTTTCACCCAGTCTTAAAGCAAGATTAGAGGAAGTCATTTGAACTGTAAGATCTCTTTAGCACTTGATAATATCAGGTGGTGTAATATAATACTAATTTAGAGTTCTTGCTTAGGATGTATTCTCTATGGCATCTGTTGGGAACGTATGAAAACTACTTTATGCTGATTGGAAGTGCAGCTTCCAGACTAAGTGATAGCTGGGTTGAGGTTAATGTTTAGAGGACAACACAGCAGATTTTTTTTTAACATAGTCCATACAGTACCTACCTACCATAAGATACCCATCCATCATAATATTGAATATAGATGTTGGTCTATGTCCAAACAAGATAGATCCTTAAGGTCTTATTTGTCCTGCACTGTGGTTTTTGTAATTTCATCCTACACTTGGTTTTCCTCAATAACCAGCCTTTATGTCCAATTTAGAGCCCAGCTAAGTAGAGTTGAATAGATAAGTGATTTGTTCACCGGCATTCATTGCCACAGTATTTCCTCTGCCAAGGTAGTAGCTGTAATACTACACTTTGGGCTTTGCTGACCTTGAAGCCAGATTTTAAAACAGAATTAAAAACTGGTTTTCTTTGTGTATTTTCCATTGACTCCCTCATGCTTTGTATGGTCAGCTCCTTCTTCATTTACAAAGCCTAACTCAAGCATTACTCCTCTGAGAGACCTTCTCTGACTAACTTATTTAAATTGGACACTTATTTTTCTCACAGTTTTTTTGCTAGGTGCAATGGCTTATGCTTATAATCCCAACACTTTGGGAGGCAGAGGCGAGAGGATTGCCTGAGCCTATGGTTTCAAGACGAGCCTGGGCAACTTGACAAGACCTCATCTCTACAATAAATCAAAAAATGAGCCGTGTGTGTTGGTGTGCACCTGTGGTTCCAGCTACTTGGGAGGTTGAGGTGGAAAGATCACCTGAGCCCAGCAGGTTGAGGCTGCAGTGGCCAGGAGCATGCTGCTGCACTCCAACCTGGGCAACAGTGTAAGACTCCTACTCAAAAGAAAAAAAAATCTTTCAATTTTTATCTTGGCTCTTCTGTTTATTTTCTGACTGTTTACCCTACAGGAATAGTACCTCCATTTGGACATGCCAGTCTTTCTCATATCTCAGATACTACCTGACACATAGGTCAGGTCCTCATTAAAATTTTTTTTTTTTGAGTTGGAGTCTCACTCAGGCTGGAGTGCAGTGGCACACTCATGGCCACCGCAGCCCCGACCTGCCGGGCTCAGGCGATCCTTCTGCCTCAGCCTTCCAAGTAGCTGGAACTACAGGCATGCGCCACCGTGCCCAGCTACTTTTTTTGATTTATTGTAGAGATGAAGTCTCTACAGGCTGTACTCAAACCCATGGCCTCAGGAAATCCTCTCACCTTGGCCTCCCAAAGTGCTGGTATTGTAGACGTGAGCCACCACGCCTGGCCAAATATTTTTTTAATTAATAATGATTGAATAAAAATGTAAAATTAGTGGCTAGAATAGCTCTAATATTGTTTCTGATATAATTTCCAAAGATTGTAACCAAGTATTTATGGTCATCAGAAGCATACGGCCTTTTCAAAGCCAAGAATATCTGTCAGATTTGATATTTTCTTTCTCACTTCATCCTTGAGCCTCAATAGTTGCTTTGTATTGTTAACCAACATCAAGGACAATGTTGAAGTCATAAAACTCACATTCTAAATCTCTGTGCCTCTTAACTATTTTTTCTAATCTATACCCTATTTCTCCAAAATGTGATAAGAAAAAAATTATATACTGTCTCAAGTCCTTGGGAAAATCAGGCCAGGGAATCAGGTGGCTGGCTATTGCAGTCACTGGCATCTAAATGATTGTTCGTCACTGGCTGCCTTTTCTGTTCCTCAGAGGTGACTGAAATGATTGTTTTATCACTTATCTATTCTGTACAAGAAACCACCCTGAAACTGTGTGACTTAAGATTACAAACATTTTATTTGCCCTTGATAAAGTGAATTCGCAATTTGAGCTGGACTCAGCAGCTCAGCTGGACTGTTCTGCTGGTTTTGTGGCCTATTCATGTAGCTACAATTATCTGGTCACCAGACTCTGCCTAGATGATATAAGAAGGCCTCACCTACAGTCTGCAGATGCAGGTAGTTGGCTGGACCATATGTCTTCAGCAGGCTAGCTCAGGCTTCCTCATGTGACATTTGGGCTCCAAAAGCACCAGAAGAGAAATAAGACTCATTGTGCCAATACTTTTCAAGCTTTTGTCATGTTTGCTAATGAGCCCTTAGCTAAAAGCAAGCCATGTGGCCAGCCTGGAGTCACTGTGAAAAGGAACAGCACAAGGTCCTAGATGCAGAAAGGCTTGATTTCTTGGGGCCATCACTGAAACAGTTGTCTATAGCTCTCATGTATGTCACAAGTGCAAAGGGCCCCTGTTGTTTCTGCAAATGATGACAAATTCTAATTTTTGTTACTTTCAAAGAGAAAACACCAGACTTGCTACCATCATTCTTGACAGTCATACCTAAAATTTCAACTTAGATCACATCAGGCTTTGCATTCCTGTCCTGTGACATCACGAAGGTAGAGAGTTATTTCAGAAATCTAGTCCTCAAAACAGCCCCTTGCCCATTGTGACCTTTAAGCAGGTGCTCAGCCCTGCCAAGCTGGTTGGGCTATATGTGTGTTGTTGTGCAGGTCCTAGAGTGGGCTCAGGAGAAGAGGAAGCTGAGCGTGTTGCACATCCATGGAGTCTATACCAACCCAAGTGGCATTGTCCTTCATCCAGCTGGATATCAGAACGTGCTCAGGAACACTGAAGTTATGGTAAGTGGTGCTGACATTGCTGGTCTCAGGAACTCCTTCCTGGGGATCGTTTCTAAATGTGTCATAAGTCTTTCTTTTCATTAACCCAAACCTGGAAGGTCAGACATTCTTTCTGTGCCTAGCTTGTGGGTATGCATGCCATCCTAGGAAATGCAGAACTTCTCTTAAGGTGTCAAACCCCAGGGTCCTTATTTGTACTTGATTGACAACCAATAGGTAGTTGGTTGTGAAAAAGTTTATTGATCTTTTGGGATGTATATCTTTGACTTGTTCAAACCAGAAACACTCCCTGGCCAGTGAAATGGGGGAAAATTCACTGGCCCCCTACACTGAAAATCATGTGTGCCAGCTATTTTTAGGACTGGGTCACATAGAATGGTAGCATCTTTGCATGATGTGGCTAAAGAAAGACCATGAAAATGTATTTTCTAAAGCATGGAGGCTTCTTTTCATCTATTCTTTCCCTAACATCTACTGTAACTGCATTCATCACTGACATTGAATGATCCCATAGGTATAATAATTTCTAATGTTTTTGTACATATGCACACACACACCACATATACACACACATACTTGTTGATGTTCTAAGTATCAGACTTTCTTTGAGCAAATCTGGTGATGAAATTATCTTCTCTGGTGACCCGTGGTTCAGCTTGTAAGGTTAAAAAAAAGGCAAATATGGTCCAGAAAATTGAAAGAATAAGATATATTGAAGACCTACTTGTTGCCTAATGACTTCTGGACACATAAACCTAAAAAAAAATACAAGAACAGTAGACGAGTGCCAACCTGTGAAACCCTGATTAGAGAGCCTAGAGAAGAATGCCAGGTAAAGGTAAAATTTCAGTCCAAATAAGTTACAGTAATAAACAAGATCATGGGACATACCAACCCTCTGAAACTTTGATTAATTGCTCACCACAGTCTGCTAAATGTAGAGTTATGAACCCTTTGACTTTTTTGTTTCAAACCTGCCTTGTGTGTGTCTTCATAATGTTATTAATATGTAGATTCTTTTCCTTCAAGAGAGAGATTCAGAAGCTCTACGAAAACAAGTCATTTCTTTTCCTGGGCTGTGGCTGGACTGTGGATGACACCACTTTCCAAGCCCTTTTCCTAGAGGCCGTCAAGCATAAATCAGACTTAGAACATTTCATGCTGGTTCGGAGAGGAGATGTAGATGAGTTCAAGAAGCTTCGAGAAAACATGCTGGACAAGGGCATTAAGGTCATCTCCTATGGAAATGACTATGCTGATCTTCCAGAATACTTCAAGCGACTGACATGTGAGATCTCTACAAGGGGTAGATCAGGTAAGATGCATTTTGAGACTAAGGGGGATTAGAGCACAACAGCTGTTCAGCGGCCTTTTCTGGGTATTTGTGATGGTTAAAAATCATTACCAAGAGAAGGAATGTAATGCCCAACCAAATTGTAAAGGAGATCACAGTCTTCAGGTTAGACTAAAATGCCATTTGGATAATAGGAAAATGGACAAAAGATATACTCCAGCAGTTCAATACAGAATTAGGAAGAATGAGGAAAACATATGTAAAGATGTTCGGCCTCACTAGTTATCTATGAAATGCCATTAGAATTTAGATTTCGAAATAGGGAATGATGATTCAGTTTTCGCTAATACTATGAGGAAAGGAATTTAATCATGTAGTATTGGTGGGAAGGTTAAAAATAGTACAGCTTTTATAAAGATAAATTTAAAATGTGTCAAAAATTTAAAAACCAGCTGGGCTCGGTGGCTCAGCCTGTAATCCCACGCTTTGGGAGGCAAAGGTGAGGGAATTGCCTGAGCCCGGATTGAGACCCACCTGGGCAACTTGGCGAGACCTCATCTTATAATAAATCAAAAAAATTAGCCAGGCGTGGTAGCGCGCGCCTGTAGTTCCAGCTACTTGGAAGGCTGAGGTGGAAGGATCACCAGAGCCCAGCAGGTCGAGGCTGCAGTGGCTGGGAGTGTGCCACTGCACTCCAGTCTGGGCAACAGAGTGAGACTCCCAACTCAAAAAAAAAAAAAAAAAAAAAAATTAAAAGCCTTTGAATTCAGAAATCCCATCAATACAGTTTATCCTAGAAAAATTTTCTCCTAGGGAGAGAATTGGATGATTCTGCAACCACACAGTTGTGCAAAGATGCATGTATAAGAATATAATCCATCCAGGTGTGGTGACTCATGTCTATAATCCCAGCACTTTGGGAGGCGGAAGTGAGAGGATTGTCTGAGCCCAGGCGTTCGAGACCAGCCTGGGCAACTTGGTGAGACCTCGTTTATACGTTAAATCAAAAAATTAGCTGGGCATTGTGGTACATGCCAGTGGCTCCAGCTACGTGGAACAGCTGAGGTGGAAGGATCACCTGAGCCAGCAGGTTGAGGCTGTGGTAGCCAGGAGTGTGCAGCTGCATTCCAGCCTGGGCGACAGAGTGAGACTCCAACTCAAAAAAAAAAAAGAAGGTAATGTGTTTGTATATGATGGCAAAAAATTGGAAGGAACCTAGCGTGTCCCAATCAATAGGAGGTTCCATAGATACACCGATATTTATTTAATTAGTGAAGTAAAATGAAGCTATAAAAGGGAAAATGTGTTCATTGCCATAAAAAGATGTCAGAGACATATGAGTGAAGGGAGAAAAAGCAATTTGTAAACACCATGGTCAGTTTCATTAATATATAATTGTAGGCATTCTATTTGTGTACATGGAGGGCTATGTGTAGAAATATATAGAATGATGTTTACTAAATTAACTGGTTGTCTTTTTGTAATAGGATTTAAAGTGTTTTGTGGGTTTTTTTTCTGTTAGCATTTTCTGTAACAATTATGCATTTTTATAAACAGAAAAACTTAAAACGCTATGTGGAAGCTGTTATGATGGTGTCAGAGTCAAAGGTTAGGAGTACCACTCACTTGGTAATTTACTTCGCTATTCTGACAACAAAGAGCAAAACAGTAATTAAAGGTTTTATTTATTAATGCCTGCAGGCAAATTCCCAGTAACCCAGAATATAAACTTTTTTTTCTTTTCCTTTTTTTTTCCCCCTAAGTCAGGGTCACACTCTCTCACCCAGGCTGGAGTACACTGGCACGATCATGGCTAACTGCAGCCTCAAACTCCTGGGCACAAGTGATTCTCCTGCCTCAGCCTCCCAAGTGGATGGGACGGACTACAGGCACATGCCACCCAGCTAATTTTTTAGGTTTGTTTTTTTTTTGTAGAGATGAGGTCTCACTGTTTTTTTGTTTGTTTTGACTATAAGATGTTATTTTTCTTATATATTATATGTCATACATATATAATATAAATCATATATATGTGTATATACATATATTACAGAAGGGATGACCTAAAGACAATAACAAACAGGTAATTAAAATTTAGTTGATTGTTTATCCAATAAAGTAAATGTTAATCAAAATAAAAGTTAAGCAGAATGTCATTAAAAGACACATTAAAATACTCTAGGAGGCCATGTACATTAATGAAGGTTTAAATGGGAGTATCATGAAAATCTCATAGTTAAGATTCTGTCACAAGGCCGGGCTCAGTGACTCAGCCTGTAATCCCAGTGCTTTGGGAGGCTGAGGCGAGTGGATTGCCTGAGCCCGCGGGTTCAAGACCCGCCGGGGCAACTTGGTGAGACCTCATCTCTACAATAAGGCAAAAAATTAGCCGGATGTGGTAGCACACGCCTGTAGTTCCAGCTGCCTGGAAGGCTGAGGCAGAAGGATCGCCAGAGCCCAGGAGATCGAGGCTGCAGTGGCTGGGAGCATGCCACTGCACTCCAGTCTGGGTGACGGAGTGAGAATCCAACTCAAAAAAACAAAACAAACAAACAAAAAGATTCTGTTGCAAACTCCCAAGCATTAAGTGAAAGGCTTAGACTAGGTATATTTTAAGGTTTATTACTCACTGTTTCTTAGTCTGGTCTTAAACTCCTGGGCTCAAGCAATCCTCCCACCTCAGACTTCCAAATGGCTGGGATTATAGGCATAAGTCACTGTGCCCGACCAATGCAAACGTTTTTGGTATCAGCAAAATTGAAGACTGCTTTTTAAAACCTAACATTGAATTATGACTCATTCTGACTCACCCATGCAGTTCCAAAGAAACTTTGCTGTTGTACACAAACATGTTCCTAAAAAGCTATATGCGTTTATTAAATAGCCCTTTGCACGAGGAGACGTCTCATAGATCACCTACCAGCCACTTGACTGCATTTTTTTTAAGGAATAGTGAAAAACGAATCACTTCATATTAAATAGTGTAGTATTGGAACCAATTATTTTATTGTAATGGTATTTGGTTTATAATGGAACTTTGAACATTGAGGAACTCACTTATGACCAAAAAAGTCAAAATTTTGTGTATTTTTGTCACATGTGGTAACGTGTGAAACAGTCACTGACGTGCATTGCCAGTTCATTGATACATGTTGTGCAACAGTAATTTGTTAGGCATCTTCCACCTGGTGCTTTTCTATTTGAGCAGACAATGCAGCCTCGTTTTCTTCCTCCCATATTAGTAATATGTAATTTATTGTCCAGTCTGTTGTTCGAAGATGGTGTGGAAGGACACACTCATAATTCCTGAAAACCGATCAATCATATCTCAGTAATATTCCATCTTTTTGTTTTCATACAATTTGAATGGAAAATTTCAAGGAAACATTTTTGAAAAATTTGCGCGAGCACAAGTTTTTCCTATATAATCACCAGCAACCTCTTTATGTCCCCTGAGAGGGGTCATCTGAGTGGTTTGCTAGATTATGATGTCCCCTCAGAGGGGACATCTGAGTGCAGAGGGTTAATACGTATTTTCACTGTCAATCTGAATGCATCTTACAGGACTTATTAAAGTTCAGGTAATTTAATATATAAGGACACTTTCCTAAATCTCATCATTCCCAGATTTCTTATCTGAATCAGATGGCTTCAAGTGGAATTCTCCTGTAATGAAAAATTACACAAATTCTTCCGTGGCTATGCTTTGATGGAACAAGACTTTTAAAAGCCATCACCATATGAACACTGCAAACTATGTCTACCCTTTCTCCAGAAGGATTAGAAACCCCTTAGAAAGACAGACCTTTTGGTTTGTCTCTTTTGTGAAAACTACATGCTGTTCTTTTTTGAGGATAAGTTTTTCTGGTCTACAGTGTTCCAGACTCTTCTCTTTGCTCACACTTGATTTTGTGTAAGCTTTCCCATTGATGTGTTTTGTTTTCATTAACAAGAGAAACATACCCAAGCTCTAGGTATTTTGATCTATATTCTGAGATCTTCTACCCAGGAAAGATGCTAAAATTTAAAACAACAAAATCCCTCTACTGCACTCAGTCTTAACAAAGAACATCAGAACTGTTGTGGAAGGGCACAGATTTTGTTATTAGTTATGCAGGTTTCTTTTCCCAGTTATCAGTCATTAAAGTATCTTGTATATTTTTAAATCAAGGATTTTTAATATGGCCAGGAAACTTAATTAAAATGATCAGTGGAGTTTGTAATTTGAAATACAGCAGAGCAGTTTTAAATTACATTTCATTTTGAGATGAGTTGAGCTTATCTTCCATCTTTGGGTGTTTTTAATGTCTGCAGAGACTGATAAGAGGTTATAGGCCTTTTATTGTTGTTTCTTCACTCTGACCATTTGCTTTGTGCCCGGCATTGTGCTATAATTCCTATAGTTTGAGTAGTTTTTCCGGCATTGTGCTATAATTCCTATAGTTTGAGTAGTTTTTCTCATATATTCTTATTTTTGAGCTGGGGTCTTATTCTGTTGCCCAGGCTGGAGTGCCGTGTCCTGATCACAGCTCACCACAACCTTCAACTCCTAGGCTTGGGCAGTCCTTCTGCCTCAGCCTCCCTAGCCTTAGGCACACACCACCTTGCCCAGCTAATTTTTCAAAAAAATTTTTTATAGAGATGGGACCTCACTATGTTGCCCAGGCTAGTCTCAAACTCCTACAGTTCCCCAAAGTGCTGGGATTACAGGTGTGAGTCACTGCGCCCGGCCAGTATATTTCTGATTAACAGTTTTCCCATGCATTTTTGTATATTTGTAAACAAAGCATAGGCCTGGCATGGTGGTTCATGTCTATAATCCTAACACTTTCAGAGGCGGAGGTGGGAGGCAGGAGGAACACTTGAGCCCAGGAGTTCGAGACCAGCATGGGCAACATAGAGACACCATTTCTACAAATAAATGCATTTTTTAAAAGTATACATAGTTTCGGTACTTTTAAAATTCAGTAGTGCATCATAAATTTTTTCCCACATTGCTAGTCTTCATAATTGCTGTTTTCCAACTGGTTGTTTTATATCCCAATATGGATGCTACCCTGTACCTTATTCCCTTGTTAGGCAGTTTCTGTTTTTTTTCCAGTTTTTTAATTGTAAGTACTGCTACAATGAATAACATCTTCATCCCTACAGTTTTTTCCCTTGCCAGGAATTTCCTGTGATGAGTGCTCACCTTAGTGATTGACAACTAATGCTAAATTGCTTCCCAAAAGGGAATTTGCATGTCCCCATGCCATGTCTGTTTATACTAATTGATCTATTTCTGATTATTTTCTTCCATATGTTCATTTTAGTACTTTTTTGTACACCATTTTCTATCCCAGTGTTGTCCGATAGTATTTTCTGCAGTTATAAAAATATCTGTAATCTCACTGTCCAATTTCATTGATAGTCACAAGCCACATGTGGCGATTCAGCACTTGGACTATGGCTAGTGTAGCCAGGCATGGTGGCTCACAGCTATAGTCCCAGCACCTTGGGAGCCTGCCAGTTTGGGACCAGCCGGGCTACTTGGCGAGACCTCATCTGTACAATAAATCAAAAAACTAGTCAGATGTGGTGGCGCATGCCTATAGTTCCAGCTACTTGGGAGGCTGAGGTGGAAAGATCGTCTGAGCCCAGCAGGTCAAGGCTGCAGTGGCCGAGTGTTCCCCTGCACTCTAGCCTGGGCAAGAGTGAGACTCTGACTCAAAAAACAATGTGGCCAATGTGACTGAGACATGGAATTTTTAATTTAATTTGAAACTATGTAGCCATGTGTGGCTAGTGGTACCATACTGGAGAGCACAGATTTAGCCACTTTATAATGGGAGTGTCTGCTACATTTTATTTTCATGTGCTGTTCCCCATCCCTGGTCAGACTGAATTTTTACCTAAACTTGGCATTCTAGCAGCCACTGTTCCTAGAACTATTTTGTTTATAAGAAGTCTTAGTGCCTAAGGAAATCTTACTGTTTTCGTTATTTAATGTAACTGAAGACAACTGTGGTTTGCTTGCCCTACCTCCTCATCTCCTCAGAAATGGCTTCATTTTTAAATGCCATCCTTTGTAATCATGCCTTGTGCCTTCATCTCCCTCTCGTCGGTCGTTTTTTTTTTTTTGCTATTAAGTTTTACTTTTTTTTTTTTTTGAGTCCGAGTCTTATTCTGTCACCCAGGCTGGAGTGCAGTGGCACGCTCACGGCCTCCGCAGCCTTGACCTACTTGGCTCAGGCGATCCTTCCACCTCAGCCTTCAAGTAGCTGGAATTACAGGTATGCACCACCATGCCCAGCTACTTTTTTGATTTATTGTAGAGATGAGGTCTCACCAAGTTGCCCAGGCTGGTCTCGAACCCATGGGCTCAGGCAGTCCTCTCGCTTCGGCCTCCCAAAGTGCTAGGATTATAGGCGTGAGCCACCACACCCGGCCAGTAGTTTACTTTTCAGGCTAATGTCTGATGCTTATGTACTCTGTGTTTAGCAGGGATGGTGAGAGAAGGTCAGCTAAATGGCTCCTCTGCAGCACACAGTGAAATAAGAGGTAAGCCATTTCCTATTCTACTATTTCTCAATCTGCCATCAGAGTTTTCCTATGGAGAATGATTTGCCTCCCCCGCCTGTTAAGGATTCTGTCTTTCCTGTCAAGTCTGTTAAGATTCCTAAAATCTCCTATGTCTTGCCTTTAAGGATTAGGCTTCACAGTTAAATTACCTGCAGCTTTAGATGCATAAGCCTGTTTTGTGAAACTTCATTTTACTTTCCCCCTTTTCTTTCTCTCCACAGGCTGCAGTACATGAGTGAGCTAGAGAAATCACCATTAGACGAAGCTGTAAGGCCCTACCATGGACAGTGTATAACAAGTAACCTTACAAGAACCCACCACAGCTTCCCAGGAAGCACCAACATCCAGAAGTTGAAGGGTGGGGATAGAGGAGGGGAATGTTCCAGCTGAATCCTTTATGCCAGCTGGCTCTTGGTATTCTGCCTGTTCCAGTTCAAGAGTACAAGCGACAGCAGGACCCAGTGCAGCCCCCCACCCCCCTCCCCAGGCTGGACATGCTTGTGTCCACGCAGCAGATCGATGTGATACCTCCGCTGACTGTGGCTGCAGCTCTGCATGAAGGACTTGGGGATCTAGATGCCATGGAGTCACCATGGCTCTTGTTGCAGTTTTGTACTCTCTACTTGGTTTTTCAATTAAGCTTAATGGCTTTTTTAAAACATGACTTGAAGCTCTAGTTTTCTAGCTCTTTTACAGTGTACAGTATTTTACATAACTGAGCTGTATTAAAAGCTTGTTCGTTTACTTGCCAGGACCCTGGCTCTACTTTTAGAGTCACTGTAGAAAACTCTAACTTGCATCAAGGTACTTACAAACCTAATTTTTATGACTGACCTCAAATTTTAAAGGTTCTGTTCTTTCACTTTGGGGTGAGGTGATCTCATTCTCAGGACAATCGTTTACTTACCCAGGTCCTCAGGGCACTGTCAGTCCCTGCTTTGCTGCCCTTCTTATTATAAGCCTAGAACTATAGTTAGTGTGATGCAGGATTTTAGTTTTGAATCCTATATAAAAGAACTCCAAGACCTAAAAGGCAATTTATTTATGAAATTTATTTTCTTATATAAATTATGTATTTCTCTGGGCAGACAGCCTTCACCTTATTGCACTAATAGCACATCTTAATACCAAGCTACAGGACAAGTCTTACCAAGAGGTTTGTATTCAACGTAGCACTTGTCTACCAGGCACTGTAGAGGAGAGGGATGAGGAAAGGCCAGGACAGCTCAATAAGTGAAAGATGGGGTGGGGGAGAGGGGCAACGTATACCCTTCTGACGATTGGGTTCCTCCCAGGAAGGGGAACATGCAAAGCTTACATCTGGATTCTGGGAGTGGCAAGAGTTGGAAGGCTGAGAAGCCTGATACAACACCGCAGCTCGGCCCCCTTAATTTCTGAGGGAAGCAGGGACTCATCTTTGCTCACTTGTAACAAATCACTCTGGCCTAGTTGATGCTTTGGGGAAGCAATGGGAAGGGGTCATCATCAGAATTAGAATTAGCAGCAATTAATGGCCATATACCGCCACAGTGAGGTGGATGTCATCCTGGCCCCAGGGACCTGCTGGCTGTGTATCCTAGGGAGAGGTGCCATTCGAGATCCATATCTGGCTCTAGAAGAGTCTCTCAACCTAACAGAGCTGGGACTTCAAACTGCTCATTAGGTTCAGATGGTCTTATGGCCACACTAATTAGCCAAGCTCTAGTGTTGGATCTTCCAACCATTGGTCAAAGCTGTGAAGAGACTGAGTCTGTAGGCAGAGTGAAGGAGATGCCTGAGTAGGAACGGGGAGGCCCGTGGGGGGAGAGTGTCAATGGGCAGTGATTGTAACATGATTAGGCCTTCCGTACAGATGAAGGCTGGGCTGAGCAGGGAGTGAAGTTAGGAGCTGCAAGCCCCTGGAGTTTCCCCTCACTGCCTTTGTACTACACTGAAGACAAGTTGCTCACATACTCTTAAAGCACATTCTTGATACAGGAATGGGGCATGTGGAGGAAGCGGCGATTTGGTATTAGGCAAGACCCACATTAAGCCTTCATGAGGGCAGCCACCACAGCCTTGGCATTGAGACTGCGTAGGTCACAGTAGGTCTGGCCAGTGCCCACAAAGACGATGGGTTTGCTTGTGATGTATGTCATAGAAATAGCAGCTCCCACCTGAAGTGGAGAAAGGGGATAGCCAATCAGCTCAAGCCCACTAGTTCTCACTCCCTCAGGAACAGGAAGCTTTGGAGCCAAGTTTCCTTAGAGCCTCAGCTCCCTTGTGAAAGATGCTGATTCCACCCTCCAGCCTCACTGGGGTCATCCACATTTACCTTGTCATCAATGGTATCAAATTTGGTAAGAACAATGCCGTCAATGAGCCGAGGTGTTTGAGCCATAGAATGGTCAGCCAAGGCTCTGTTGAACTTGACCTGGAAAGGGAAAAGGTGATACAAATGTAAGAACCATTTAATTGGCTAAAGTTTAAGCTGTAAAGTGAACTGGGCCCAAGCCCTCACCAGCTGGTCCACGGCTTCATTGCCTACTAAGGCCTCTCCCACAAACAGCACCAAGTCAGGTGTATTGACAGTAATTAGTTTGGCCAGGGCAGTCATCAGGGGGGCATTGTCTTGCATGCGGCCTGCTGTATCCACCAGCACCACATCGAAGCCTTGGTTACGTGCTAGAGAGAGAAAAAGTGGTCAACTCAAACACCAGCTTCCTCTCAAAAAGTCCTAGTCTGGCTATGTTAAAAGCCTGTCTGATTACTTTTGGGGGCTCTCAATTTGGTTAAAAGGTACTGTGAGAAAAAGTTTATTGTATGCTTGGTCATCACTAAACATTCAGAAAAAGGGAGACTAAGTAGGATAAAAGTGACCAAATTCAGGTTTCTTGGTTAGGATATATTACCTGTGCCTCCAACTATATATATTATTCAAAAGCAGAGGACGGCAGGTAACTAATCCTGACTTTTCTCTGCTATCAAGCAACAAGACTGTAGTAGGAAAAGCCTGATCCACTGCAAATTTCAAGGGAACCCAAGGAAGAAAAGGGGCCCCAAGCAGCCCTCATGCTTCCCATGCACTGTACCAAAGGCAATGGCTTCCATGGCAATGCCAGCAGCATCCTTGCCATAGCCCTTTTCAAACAGCTGCACCATAGTGCGGCCACCATGCTTCTCCGGGGGGTGTAGGGCACACAAACGCCGGGTGTGTGTGCGCAGCTGCTCCACAGCCCCGGCACGAAATGTATCACAGGCAGCAATGAGGACACTGAAGCCGTTCTCTAACAGCCAGAAGGAAATCTGTGCAAAAGAGGTAAGAAAACTCATCTAGAACCAGAGTTCTAAGACATGGAGAGTAAAGAAATCTGTAACAGCCTGGGGAACTGCACTGACCTTAGCAAGATTAGTAGATTTCCCTACTCCATTAACACCACAGAAGGTGACGACATAAGGACGTTGACGACGCTGGGCATCCATGATATCCCGGAGCATGTCTACACGACGCTGTGGCTGCAGAATCTGCACTAGGGATTCCTGTAGAGCTTGCTTTACCGTGGAAGTCACCGCTGAAAGGGGAAGTGGGAGGGGCTGCAGCCATGAAACCCAAGGAATGCACTCAAAAATGCCCCACACCTTTCTGAGCTAAGGGGACTAGGACAATACTAGGATCTTGTTCCAAGAATCCAGAACATAAGTACGTTATAAATACTCTTTTAATCCTCTTAATAAAGTCTAGGTTATATAATAGAGGTTTAGAGGTTAAGGAATTTGCCAAAAGTCACATACCTCATAAGAATGGAGGTCAATGTACTTAACCTCTTGCCATGCATAAACACATTCTGGCTTAGGGAGATACTTACTGCTGAATGTCCCCATCACCTTCCCTTCCAATTTGTTGGCAACAGATTCACAGAGCTGCACAGCAATGTCTGCAGCTACATTCTTAGCTGGAGAGGAAGATGGGTGTCAGTTCCATGTCAACAATGACCAATCTTTATGGTACAGCCAAGAAACTTTAGGTGATTCTGCTCTCAACTGTCCCTACCCCAGTGAACATGAGTTGCCCCACTCCTCCGAACTTACCAATGAGATGATCGCGCATCTTGTCCAGCACAGATTCCATGTCTTCACGACTCAAGCTCTTGGAACCCACGAGGCCCTTCAGCATCCCAAACATGCCACCCAGTGTCCCTTTGGTAGCACTGCAGGCACAAGAGATCACAAATACACATAAAGGCAACATGCAGGAGTTATATTTCACCAACTCTGCAGCCATATGTACCAACCCCCCACGTGAAATCCCCCTACCTAGGTTTGGTGGAGTTTTGAGCGGGGCCTTCTTCATCCGAGCTGCTGCAGTCCAGATCCTGAAGCTGTCCCCCAGGCCCAGTCCCTCGAATCTGAAGGATACGGGGAAAGGAAGGAGATGGGTTCAAGAACACTGAGGGCTCTGAAGAAAAAGCCCAGGATTTACCCTGTCCACATTGCTCTCTTCGATTTGGGGAAGCTTCAAATGTAACTTACCCCCTCACTCAAATCCAGGTATCATCCTCCTACCTTATACTTCCTCCCCAATTTCTTACTAAAGATAATTTTTGCTCTGGCTAGTTGCCTCTTACCAAGCTGATATCCTCAGACAAGGCCGCTTCAGGGGTTCCATTGGTAGTGGGAGTACTATAATCCAAGACTTCCTTGTTAGCACAGCCACCCAGTTCCCATACCCTGGGTGCTTTTTTGCCTTTCTCCTTTGGTGCATCTGACTTCGTGGATTTACTGCAACAAGTTATGGTTATGGTGAACAAGTAGGAAAAGAAACGTGAGCCACAGACAAGCTCCCGCCCCTGATGTGACTAAACAACAGTATTTTGAGAGAACTGGAGAAAGTGCTCACCTAGACTTATCCATACCCCTCCCATGCTTTTGAATGAACTCCTCTCGCTTCCTGCGTATCAGCTCCTCTTTGGAAAGTTCTACTCCGTTCTCAGGGTTTGCTGGGAGCCCTGACTTTTCTGCAGGGAATGCTTTGCCGGTAGCCAAAGGGCCATCAGAACCTGTTAGAGGAAACCTCACTGGAGGAAAAAAAATCACATCCCAACCAACTAGACAATGGCTAAAAGTCTTTCAAATACTTAAGATGGAACTTGGACCAAACATCTTAGAGATCACAAAGCCTGCAGATGACAGCGGGGGTGGTGAGCATTTGAGCGAGGAGGAGGCAAACTGACAGAAGGACCACCTCAGTCCTTAGTACCATGTTAGCACCTTTCTTTTTTTTTGAGTTGGAGTCTCACTCTGTCGCCCAGGCTGGAATGCAGTGGCACACACAGTCACGGCCACCTCAGTGTCGACCTGCTGGGCTCTTGTGATCCTTCCGCCTCAGCCTTACAAGTAGCTGGAACTACAGGCGTGTGCTACCATGACCGGCTAATTTTCGATTTATTGTAGAGATGGGGTCTCACCAAGTTGCCCCAGCTGATCTCGAACCCTCGGGCTCCCAGAGTGCTAGGACAACGGGCTGAGCCACCAAGCCCGGCCGTTAGCACCTTTCATACCCCAGTATGTCCAAGGAACTCAAGCTCACCTTCCTTCTTGGCCCCCTTTTTTTTGCTGTTTTTTGCTTTTTCCTTGGGCTTTTCCCCCCGTGTTTCAATCATGGATCTCACAGGTTTCTTGGCCTTTTCAGAATCTTCAAATTTCTTCATGGTAGTGGGAGCACGGATCTTACTACTCTCCTCTGCTTCACTGAAGAGAAAAAAATGGTTGACCTTTCTACCCCATGCAGGAAGAAAAATCAAAATCCAGAGAAAGGACCATCATTCCAAAAGGACACTCAGAACTGGGTAGCAAATTAAGAATATCTTTGAACACACAATTCACTACCCTTGAACCACCTTCAGGAAGAGAGCTCATCAAGTCATGGAAATTGATTTTGGAAAAGGGGAGATCTCTCACCGAAGAAGCCGCAGGAAGTCATTCTGGAAATCAAAAGTGCCATTTAATAGACTTAAAGCACTTTGTTGTTGGATCTCTGTGCGGTACTTGTCCCGAAACAGCCGGTGCACATCATCTATCAATTTGTCTACATACGTCAGTGTCAGGATCTTCTGAAAACCAACCTGATTAGAGGAAGAAACAGCCAACAGATCGGCTTGCATGCCAGCCCAGAACAGAGGAAAGCCAACTCAATGCAGGTTTCCAGAGATAGGCTCAGTCACCTGGCAGGTTTCCCTGTTCTGAGAGGTAGCCAAGCTCCCTCCCTGGGGCCAGAAGCTGTTGCTTTCCCCCATCTACCTTACTAGTTTCCTCAGTTACTTCACCATACTTACTGGGTACAGCTAACCAAGGTTCTCTTAATAATCAGGACTAGGTTGGAATGTAATCACCGTCCCTCTATGATAACCCCACTTACCACAAACACCAGCTCAAACTGGTTGTCCAGTTTATACTTGAGTGTGAGTGCCTCATGGGTGAAGGAGTTGTTACCTCCCCGCTCCTGGAGAAAGAGTATGTCTCAGTGTTCAGACTATCCCCAGAAAACCCAGATGTGGGCCCCTCCCGGGGTAATCTCGGGAAAGAACCAGACAGTTCCCCTAAAGTCAAACCTGTACCCTGGACAAGAGGATGCTGAGGTATTCTGAGATACCACCAGATTTAAAAGAAAGTGAGACAAGGCAAAACAGGTTGGAGTCAGGGGGAAAGCAGACATATAAACAATCAGATCTACTAACAGCTGTACGCAGTCTCTTAAAGGGGTTTTCCCATCCATTATCTCACCCAGCCTCGAAACAACAGAAAAGCAAACTGCTAGGGACGAAGAGGGGCCAAAAGGCGCCGGAATCCGGCTACAGTACAGACACTGGAGTTGGGGGGCGTCGCAAAGTTGCGGGGTAGTCTGATGGCGTGGGATAAAGAAGTGGAGTCCGGGTTACGGGTGAGTGACCAGTTTGAGGTGGGCAGGGAGGGTGGGAAGAGGCGCGGGAGGATCGGTCGAAGGGGCCGACGGATGGGGTCTGGGAGGAAGAGCCCAGAGTTGTGATCACGCGGGGGCGGTACCTGCAGCAGCACTGAACGAATCAACGCGTTAACGGGCCCGGTGCATGAGTCGCTCACGCCCTGGAAGCACCAGAGCACAAGCCCGCCCTTGGAGAAAATGGTGAAGAAGTCGAGCATGGCGGCAGCGGCACGGGAGCTGGAGCCAGCGCCGGGAACTCAGGCCGCGATCGCCGCCGCTTCCTGCTGCGCCAAGCGCGGGACACGTCACACCTGCGGCCCCGGAAACCGGCTCAGCCGCACTTCCGCTCGGGGCCGCCGGACTCCCGCCCCCTTTCCGCCGCGGGCACGGGGAACCGACGTAGACGCGAAGCCAGCCAATGGCAGGTAGGAGCGGGCCTGGGCGGGACTCCGAGGAGGTCGCGGGGTGACGGCCGCCTATAGCGTGGATGGGCGGGGCCCAGCCGGCCGCTGACCAATGGGCGCGCTCTTTCGAACGGCCTGTGGCGCGGAGCAGTGACGGCGGGGATGGCGGCGGGGCATTGGTGTGCCTCTCTGAGGAGCCAGGCTCAGACTAGCCATGCTTCGAAGGGCGCTGCAGCTCGGCTGGAGCCGGGGCCTCTTCATCCGGAGGCTGGGCACGCGCAGAGGAGGCTCTTCTCTGGGTAAAGTTAAGGGCAACAAAGGGTAACGTGATTCTGGGGTGCCCCCAACCTCCGGCTATGTGACCTTCAGGACCCAGGCAGGACGGTGGGTCAACTGGTGGCAGGAGGTGGGGGGGCGCTGGTGTTAAGCTTGCCTGCCAGAGTTTGTAGGGCCTGGGCAGGTGTTTGGCTCCCAAGGCGACTCTTCTCAGGTGACAAATCCCACATCATCTGTGCCTCATCTTACTACCAGAATAACAGTCAGGCTGACTCAGATGGGCATTAAGTGGCACAGATGGGCATTAAGTCCTGCCGCGTTGAGAATGCTGTGTTAGTGTTGTAGCCGTGAAAAAGTGAAGAAGAGAAGAGAGGATTCAGTGTGTGTCCTGGAAAGTGCCTGGAGTGTAGCTAGAGAGGGAAAACTTAATTAGATAATAGATCTGTTCAAATCTGAATAGAACTCAACTTGAAGAATGCCCTGCACTGCTAGACTCAAAGCTAGTAGCAGGTAAAAGTACATGGGAACTGAGGTCAGCCTTGAAAGTTCAAGAAAGGTGTGTGTTCCAGTCTCTGAAGAACTGAGCACAGATTAGGAGGAGAAAAATATTATTCTTGTGCAAGGAATTAGCAGATAGGAAGTAATCTAGATAGTTTGAGTTGTAGCATGAAATATAGTGCATACAGGTAAGGTCAGGCCAGATCAAAGAAAAATTCCAACGCTCCTGAGAAGAGTTTGAGCTAGGCATGAAATGTCAAAATGATTATTCAGGATACTTACTGAGCACTTAGAATGTGCCAGATGTGCTAAGTTGGAGATTTGGTGGTGAAGGTAAACATAGTGTCCCCTCATGGATCTTACAGTATGCAGCAATCACAAATAAACTGAAAATTGCAAATGTGTCCATGCAAGAGAGGTTCATAGAGCTAAGAGACTGTGTGATGGGAGAGTTTGACATAGTCTAGGGCAGGGGTCTCCAACCTCAGGGCTGCAGACCGGTACCAGTCCATGGCCTGTTAGGAACAGGCCCATGCAGCAGGAGGTGAGCAGAGCTCCTTCTGTCATATCTGCAGGGGCCTTGGATCCTCATAGGAGCATGAAACCTATTGTGAACTGCGCATGCAGGGGATCTAGGTTTCACATTCCTTATTAGAATCTGATGCCCCACCCCCACCCCTCCTCTGTCCATGGAAAAATTATCTTTCACAAAACTGGTCTCTGATGCCAAAAAGGTTGGGGACCACTGGTCTAAGGGATCAGGAAAGACTTTCCTGAGAAAATGATACCTGAGCTGAGATCTAAAGGAAGCAAGGAGTCAACTTGGCCAAGAAGTGGACACAGTTTCAAGGCAGAGAGAATACTTGTCAATTCAGAACACGTCTCGATTCCCTGTGATAGAAGGAAATAGGTGGATGGAGTATAGGGGAGGACAAGGTGAACAGGACCCAGATTGTGTGGTACCTCAGAGGCCCTGTTAAAGATTTTGGACTTTTGGCCGGGCTCAGTGGCTCAGCCTGTAATCCTAGCACTTTGGGAGGCCAAGGCGAGTGGATTGCCTGAGCCCCACCTGGGCAACTTGGTGAGACCTCTTCTCTACAATAAATCAAAAATTAGCAGGACGTGGTAGCGCGTGCCTGTAGTTCCAGCTCCTTGGAAGACTGAGGTGGAAGAATTGCCGGAGCCCAGCAGGTCGAGGCTGCGGTGGCCGGGAGCATGCCACTGCCCTCCAGTCTGGGCGATAGAGTGAGACTCCAACTCAAAAAAAAAAAAAAAAAAAAAAGATTTTGGACTTTCATCCTCAGAATAATGGAAAGCCTTCGGAGGGTCTTAAGCAGGGGAGTTTGTGATTCATTTCATGGTTTGAAATTCTGGCTATAATGTAGAAAAGTTAGCCACATGGAGTGGGGTGGAAAAGGGGAATTAGTGGAAACAGGAGGCTTTTGTATTTGGATAAGAAATTATAGTGGCTTGGCCTAGGATGGTGGTGGCAGAGATAGAAAGATAAGGGACAGATTGGGGAGCTGTTCGGGAGGCAAAGTCATTAGGACTTGAATATAGATAGGACATGAATGTAGGTTTGCTGGTGGTGTTGGAAGTGCAGGATAAGGTGACACTTAGAGGTACCATGCTTCAGAGGACACTGCAGCTTGGAGTGCGCTGGGACCTCTTGGTCCAGGGACCTGGAATATCCAAGTAGAGATGACAATGCAGATGACAATTTCCAGGTTCTTCCTTGCTCAAATCAGGAAACTTATGAGTCTGTATCTCAGGTGAGAGGTCTGTGCAGGATATAATTACATGAGTCATCTATTAGGTGAGAGTAAAAAGTGTTAATTTTAGGAAGTTGAACCTTGCCATGCTGGGTATGAGACTGATGGCATGTCGGTCACCTAGCAAAACTGTGGCACACCGTTGGGTGCAAAGTGACCTTATGACAAGGGATGATAGTGGGGACTGCCAACTCAAGTGTCTGTTTAGCCCACCTTTTCCTGTGCCCATTCCCCAATCCCCCACCACGTGGGAAGGAAATGTATGGCCCTCTGACCATAACTACATCCCGCAGACTGGGATGGAAATATGTCTGAGATTAAGAAGAAGATCCAGTCGATCCTGCCTGGAGGAACCTGGAATCCACTGTATGATACCAGCCACCTGCCCCCTGAACACTCAGATGTGGTAATCGTGGGAGGTGGGGTGCTTGGCCTATCTGTGGCATATTGGCTGAAGAAGCTGGAGAAGAAACGAGGTGCCATTCGGGTGTTGGTGGTGGAACGAGACCACACGGTGAGGTCTGGGGTAGGGCAGACTCATGAGTGGGGCAAAGAAGATGACCTTTTTTTAAGGACTCCAGGGTTGAGGGAAGGGGAGGAGAGGAAAGACCTCAATCTCTGGGGGTTCAGAGGACTGGAACTGTGCTTTGGACCTTGTTGAAAAATTTCCAGGTTCTTCCTTGCTCAAATCAGGAAACTTAGCAATAAATCTTGTGCTACTGAAAGCAAATTTCACAATGTTGGAGCTTTTGAGATCTCACAGATCTGGCCAAGAGAGCCTGCAATCAAGCTATAGTTGTCATAAACAGCTCTCTCAGCTTTTTTCTTTTAGGTCCCATTACTTAAGAGATGTTTGCATTTTGTTTGTTCTTATTTGTATTGCCAGCTAGCCATACGTCTTGCTACTGTATTTTAGCCATACCTTTCATTTTCCAGTTGATAGATCAAATGTTAATCTGCTGCCCTTGGACTTCCAGGCCATTACCATTTTGTACCACCATGCGCGGCTCTTTTTATTTGACTGACCGTCTGTGTTCTGCACATCTGCTAATGATGATTTTAAACACCATTGTCTTTGGGTTGACTTACATATGGGTCTATCCTCTTAGATTATAAACTAGCAAATAGGGCTCCCCGTTAGCTTCCATTGCAGTATCCTATTCATATGTGTGAAAGCAGTGATCTACCTCAGTTTTCCCTGTCTTTCCACAGTACTCACAGGCCTCCACAGGGCTCTCTGTGGGCGGAATTCGACAGCAGTTCTCTTTGCCTGAGAACATCCAGCTCTCCCTCTTTTCAATCAGCTTTCTACGGAACATCAATGTATGTGCAATGATACTTGGAAGGTTGGGGTGGAGAGCCCTCCTTTAGTCCAGAGGGAGAAGCATCCCAGCTGGTGAGGGAAGTTGGAGGAGTAGTGGGTCAGACAACTAGGAATGAGGACCCTGGCTTTTCTTCCTGATGGTGGTGCCTCGTGGTTTGGGACACTGAGTTCTGGGAACTGTGGGTAAGGAAGGCTCACCCTGGCCTCTTAAAGTCAGCCTCTTTGAGGAGCCTTTCTTTGCACACAGGAGCACCTGGCTGTGGTTGATGCCCCTCCCCTGGATCTCCAGTTCAACCCCTCAGGCTATCTCTTTCTGGCTTCAGAAAAAGGTGCTGCAATCATGGAGAGCAACGTGAAAGTGCAGAGGTGGGTTCCTGGTGCGGCCTCTCAGCTGCTGCGTGGCCTCATGTGTTTAGTGACTCCTGCGCTGAATTGGGAACTGGGAAGATGGAGTTGGTAAGACAGGTTCCTACTCTAAAAGCTTGGTGTGGCAAGAAAGGCAAGCACATGCAGACCTTTGATCCCTGTAGAGAATGCTGTACAAAATGCCTCATGGTGGTTCCTGCATTTGCTAAATCATAAGAACTACCTGGGACACATCTCAGACCTAATAAGCCAGAATCTCTAAGGAGGGACCAAGGAATCTGGATTTTTAACAAGAACCTTATGTCAGGGGTTAGCAAATTTTTCTGTTAAGGGCCTAGTAAATATTTTAGGCTTCATCAGCCATACAGTCTCTATTGTCACCACTCACCTCTGCCATTTCAGCACAGAAGCAACCATAGATGAAAGTATAAATGAAGGAATGTGAAGCTGGGTGTGGTGGCTCACGCCTGTAATCCCAACACTTTGGGAGGCTGAGGCATGAAGATTGCCTTTGCCCACGGGTTTGATACCAGCCTGAGCAACTTGGCAAGACCTTGTCTCTACAATAAATTTTTAGAAAAATTAGCTGGGTATGGTGGCACACGCCTGTAGTTCCAGCTACTTGGAAGGCTGAAGTGGAAGGATTCCCTGAGCCCAGCAGGTTGAGGTTGCAGTGACCTTGAGTGTGCCACTGAACTGCCTGGCAGACAGAGTGAGACTCTGACTTAAATTTAAAAAAAAAAATGAAGGAGTGTGGGGCTTGTTTACAAAAACAGGCAGCAGTTCATATTCGGCAGCCCCCACCCTAAGTGATTCTCATCAGTCGAGGGTAGGTGTCTGTGACATATTATGACTGGAGCCTTTAATTTTATGTTTATTTAACAAACACAGTGACATCAGGTAATGTCCTACATGCTTTACAGATATTAACTCACATAACAGAACATCTCCATTTTACAAGTAGGGAAACTGAGGCACAAGGGGCTAGTGGTGGTGACACTGGGAGTTTAATTACGCCAGGCAGTCTGGCTTGTGAAGGATGTGTTTTTGGCACCTACGTTATATTGCCTTTGGGGACAGTGTCCCAGAAGAGATATTTGTACTGATGAACAAGATTGTGTGAGGAGGTTTCAAGAAAGGAGTTCTAGGCAGGAGTAGAGGGAACAAGGTTATCCACCATGTTGTGAAAGGACATGGAACAGGCTGAGGACAGCAAGAAGTTAGTGTGCTAAAGGGAGAAGAGGGTGTAGAAAAGGAAGGAGGGTCAGATGCTGAACCTTGACAAGGAGGCTTGCTCTTTACCCACTCAGCAATGAGGAAAAACTGGGGAGTTTGGGGCAGAGAAGTGACATGAGTGAGCTGGACTCTCCACTTGTGGAGCTGGGATCCATACCTTCCCCTGTGCACACTCACCCTCTCTAGTACACATATGCAGACCCACACATTTCTCTCAGGCAGGAAGGAGCCAAAGTCTGTCTGATGTCCCCTGAGCAGCTTCGGAACAAGTTTCCCTGGATAAACACAGAGGGAGTGGCTTTGGCATCTTATGGTGAGGCTTGCTTGCAGAGGGGACAGCTTTTCTCCTAAAAAAGATAGACATGGAGGGTGCCTAAGGTTAGAAGTCTTCAGTACCCCACAGCCAAGATGAAGGAGGAACACTTCCCTCCTAAGCAACGGGGCCAGTTGACTCTGGTGTAGTTGGTCAGGATGACCTTCCCTGGCTTACAAACCCTAGAGAGGAGCTGGGGGTAAGGAAATACAATAGGAGAGGAGGGGCCCCAGTCCCTCTTTGTGCGGTCTCCTTTTCTCATCACAGGGCTGGAGGATGAAGGTTGGTTTGACCCCTGGTGTCTGCTCCAGGGGCTTCGGCGAAAAGTGCAGTCCATGGGCGTCCTTTTCTGCCAGGGAGAGGTGACACGTGAGTTTGAGGCCCCCGTGCCCACTGCTTGTTTCCACTAACAACTGGGACATAGGCCTGAACTGAGTCTTCTCACTCACAGGTTAAGCAAGGGCTGGTGGGGAAAGGGGTTCTCACTGAGGGGTGGTCTTGGGCATCTTAGCTAGGGTTCCTCACTAGGCTGCTTGTGCCTTGTGATCTGCTTGACAGTCTCAACACTGTCCTGTCAGAGTGTGACCAAACATCCCAGTCACCTGATGTCTGTTTGCTTCAGTGTCTGTGGGAAAAGCTCCCATTCTTCCAGTTTTCTTTCCTTGAGAAGCCAACAGAATCCCCATTTCCTTCCTCTTCAAGACCTCCCAGGCTTTTTTTTTTTCTTTTTGAGTCGGAGTCGCACTCAGTCGCCCAGGCTGGAGTGCAGTGGCACGCTCACGGCCACCGCAGTCTGTACCTGCTGGGCTCAGGCAATCCTTCCACCTCAGCCTTCCAAGTAGCTGGAACTACAGGCACGTGCTACCATGCTCAGCTTATTTTTTGATTTATTGTAGAGACGAGGTCTCACCAAGTTGCCCAGGCTGGTCTCAAACCCCTGAGCTCAGACAATTCTCTCGCCTCAGCCTCCCAAAGTGTTGGGATTACAGGCTTGCACCCCACTGCGCCCAGCCCAGGCTTATATATTTTTTTCTTTCCTGCAGGTTTCATCTCTTCATCTGACCGCTTGAAGACCGCAAGTGAGGAAGAGGTGATATTGAAAAGGATCCACAAAGTCCATGTAAGTTCCTAGTCTGAGGATGTCCCTTTCCAAAGTAGAGGAATGAGAAAGGTAATGACTGTCCTTATTTTGGTCTTCTTCTACCCACTTTCCATTATGGGTAAACTAAGGCTCAGGAAGAAGTATACCTCTCATGGTACCCAGCGTATGGCCCAGGCTTTCCCTCCTCTCACCCTCTGGTGCCTGCAGGTGAAGATGGACAACAGCCTAGAGTACCAGCCTGTGGAGTGTGCCATAGTGATCAATGCAGCAGGAGCCTGGTCTGGGCAAATCGCAGAGCTGGCTGGTATTGGGAAGGGGCTACCTGGCACCCTGCAGGGCACCAAGCTACCTGTGGAGCCAAGAAAAAGGTAACGTCTCTCAGGGAAGCTGAGAAGGTTGGTGAGAGAAGGAAAGAAATGACATCCAAGTTGGTTAAGCGTGTGTGTGTGTGGTTGGGGGTGGCAGGGTTGCTGGCCATGCTATTTCTGCAAATTCTTAACTGTGTGTGGCAGGTATGTGTACTTATGGCACTGCCCCCAGGGACCAGGCCTGGAAGCACCACTCGTTATAGACTCCAGTGGAGCCTATTTCCGCCGGGAAGGATTAGGAAACAACTACCTAGGTGGCCGTAGCCCCACTGAGGTAAGCTGAGTGGATGGGACATGCTGGGAAGGAGACATGGAACAATGTCATGAAAATCAGGCTTTCCAGCACTTTGGGAGACCAAGGTGAGAGGATTGCCTGAGCGCAATGGTTTGAGACCAGCCTGGGCAACTTGGCAAGACCTTGTCTCTACAATAAATAAAAAAATTAGCTGGGCATGGTGGCACATGTCTGTAGTAGTAGCTACTTGGAAGACTGAGGCAGGATTGCCTGAGCCCAGCAGGTCAATGCTGTGGTAGCTGTGAGCGTGCCACTGCACTCCAGCCTGGGTGACGGAGTAAGACTCTGACACACACACAATTTTTTTTCAAGAAAATCAGGCATTTTTGGAGGGCTATGTGCTGCGTTATTGCTGTTGCAGACCCCTCCAGGCTTGAATTGGGACCATTTCTCCCCATCCCCTACCTACTGAGGAGATTGACTAAAAGGGTCATTGTGGTCTGGGTTGCCCTGTGACCCAGGCAATATAAGTCTTATCCCCACCTGTCATCTCAGGAGGAGGAACCAGACCCAGGAGACCTGAAAGTGGACCATGATTTCTTCCAGGACAAGGTGTGGCCCCCTTTGGCCCAGAGGGTACCAGCTTTTGAGACTCTAAAGGTAACTAGCAGGGGCCGGTTTCTCCTTTTTATTTTTGGGCATCAGATGGGACAGATAACAGGGGAGCATCTTGGTCCCCTTGGACCCATCCACTGCCATATTCCTTCCATCTCACAACTGCTCAGGAGTCTGTTGGGCCCATCCCATCCCATGGACCCCCCAGCAGCAAGTAGGCAGTACTTTGTGCTGACCCCTGATGGGAGTGAGGATTAAGCATGTCTGCAGCCCTCCTGAGAACCTTAGAATCTTGTGCACCCACAGGTTCGGCGTGCCTGGGCCGGCTATTACGACTACAACACCTTTGACCAGAATGGTGTAGTGGGCCCCCACCCACTAGTCGTCAACATGTACTTTGCTACGGGCTTCAGTGGTCATGGGCTCCAGCAGGCCCCTGGTGTGGGGCGAGCTGTAGCAGAGATGGTGCTGGAGGGCCACTTCCAGACCATCAACCTGAACCCCTTCCTCTTCAGCCGCTTTTACTTGGGAGAGAAGATCCAGGAGCAAAACATCATCTGAGCTTGTGAGCTCTTCACGGGGCCTCTCTGGCTTGCATTCTGGGGCACCTTGGCTTGCATTCTGGCCATGTTCACAGTCCTCTTCGCTACTGGAATCCTCCCTGGGCCTGTGCCAGGGTCTTCTCCCTCAGGCATGCCCAGGGTCTCACCCTGCTTCCCCACTGTCCTCTCATCCAGGCCATTCTGCCCCCGTATGGCTGGGGAAGCCCAGGCAAAAGAAATGGTGAGGCAGGACCCTAGGACTGATCTGTAACCCAAGCTATTGCCACCCACCAGGGCAGTCCAGCTGGAGTCCAGAGCACTCTGGCCCAGGACTGGCTTCTTCCTGGTACTGATGAGGAAAGACTGCCTCTGACTCTCTTGGCAGACCCAGGCAGAGCCCTGCCAGGGGAGCATGCTGGGGCAACCTAGCCCAGATTTACTGAGTTGTCTATTTACCCGATTTACCAGTCAATAAATGTGATAAACTCCTTCCCTCCGGTCTTCTGTCTTTGACTTTTCATCTTGTGGCAGTAGCTTTTGAAGGACCCCACTAGCTTTTGATATCAACAGTGGGGAAGCACAGCCTCCTCCCAGGATCCTAGGTAGTAGGCACTAGTTTGTAAGCTAGCCTCTTGTTCTGAGTTCCTGTGGGGAGTTTGGTTGTAAAGGGAAAGAATGGGTTCATTCATCTATTGAAACAACATTTATTCAGCCCATCTCTTGGCCAGGTTCATGGCCACATATTAGAGATACACAAGTAAGCAAAGCAGAGTAGATGTTTTTGCTGGGACTTCCATAGCTCTGTCCTGTTCCTCCCTGCCCCTAGATCAGAGAGTGAAATCTGCAGTGCTGGGACAAGCACACAACACAGACACATAATCCATGTTGGGGGAACGGGGCTGGAAGGGTTTCTCCATGAAGTTTCCCAGGGAAACTGACCTCTGAGCTGAACCTGAAGAATGGGCAGTTTAATAAAGTGAGTGCAAGGTTGTGGGGGAAGTATCCAGGCTGAGGGCAAACCAGAGGCAAGAATTAATTTACAAGATTCAGGGGATTTGTCCTAGCCCATTCAGGCTGCTAACAAAATGTCTTAGATTGGGTAATGTATAAACAATACAAATCTATTGCTCACAGTTCTAAGGCGAGGGCATCCAAGATCAAGGCACCAGCAGATTTGATGTCTCATGGGGGTCTGCTGTCTGCTTCAAAGATGGGGCTTTTTCACTGTGTCCTCCATGGCAGAGGATGTAAGGCAGCTCCCTTCAGCCTTTTGTAAGGACACACATCACTTTAGTGAGAGCAGAGCCTTCATGACTTAATAACTTCTGTAGAGGCCCACCTCTTAGCTCTATCACACTGAGTATTAGGTTCCAACACATGGATTTGGGGAGGGGGGAGTGGGAGGATACCAACATTCAGACAACAGCAAGATTCACAGTGACTTCTGGCTGGATCATGGAGTACAAGAGGAGGAACCAGAGGCTGAAGAGCCACACTAAGAAGCTTGGATTTTATCCTGTGCGCAAGGGGCCACTGAGAGGTCTTAAACAGGGAAGCAACATGATCAGATTTTCCTTTTGTGTATTTATTTTTGTAGAAATAGGGTTTCACTGTGTTGCCCAGGCTGTGCTTGCACTCCTGGCCTCAAGCGATCCGCCAGCCTTGACCTCCCAAGGGGCTGGGATTACAGGCATGAGCCACCACATCGAACCAGATTTTTCTCTTAGAAAAATTACCCAGGATGGGTGTGGTGGCTCATGCCTATAATCACAGCACTTTGGGAGGCTTAAGTGAGAGGATTGCTTGAGTCCACAGGTTCGAGGCCAGCCTGGACAACTTGGTGAGATCTCATCTCTACAATAAATCAAAAAATTAGCCGGGGCCGGGCTCAGTGGCTCAGCCTGTAATCCCAGCATTTTGGGAGGCCGAGGTGAATGGATTGCCTGAGCCTGCAGGTTCGAGACCCGCCTGGGCAACTCAGTGAGACCTTGTCTCTACAATAAATCAAAAATTAACTGGGCGTGGTGGTGCGCGCCTGTAGTTCCAGCCACTTGGAAGGCTGAGGCTAAAGGATCGCCGGAGCCCA
>CAUYQG010072859.1:0-10602 GCA_963574415.1 Tarsius wallacei | reverse complement strand
TTTTTTTTTTTTTTTTGAGTTAGAGTCTCACTCTGTCACCCAGACTGGAGTGCAGTGGCCGCTCCCGGCCACTGCAGCCTCGACCTGCTGGGCTCCGGCGATCCTTCCGCCTCAACCTTCCAAGTAGCTGGAACTACAGGCACGCGCTACCAAGCCCAGCTAATTTTTTTTTTATATATATCGTAGAGATGAGGTCTCGCCAAGTTACCTAGACGGGTCTCGAACCCACAGGCTCAGGCAACTCACTCACCTCAGCCTCCCAAAGCTTGGGATTACAGGTTGAGCCACCAAGCCCGGCTGTGGGTCAGGTTTTGCTAGCAGCTTTTCTTCCCCAAGTTTACCCTAACTCCTCAATACAAAGGAACCTGAGAGGCAGCAGGCCTGAGTGGTAGGAGCTGTCAAAAATGGGCTGGCAGCCTCAGGGAATGGTTGGGGGCCAGCATGCCAGGCCACAGCTAATCCCCACTCTGGTCCCCCAGCCCTCATCCCTTCCCTAGACTAAAGTACAGAAGACTCCTTGACCTGGCCTTGAAGGCCCTGTCAGATTTGTCTGTAGCCACAGAACATTTATTCCACCCTCATTGCCTGCGTATGCTATGCCCTCTGCTTGAGGCACTCTTTCTTGTTCCATATCTCAGGAGCTCCTACTGGTTTTATCACCTCCTCCAGAAGCCTTCCTTTATGCTTCCTGTCCCCTTTATTGAATCCCAGCAGTATGTGGCTCACACTCAGTTGCAGCAGGAGCTATAGGGTGCTGATGCAGATAGTGTTTGGGGGTTTGTCCCTTCCAGACTGGAGGTCACTTGAGGAGGGGTATTCCATGTCCTTTCTGGGATGTCAGGTCTGCCCAAGACCCAGCAATGACTGGGCAATAGCCACCAGGCCCCAAAGGTCTAGGCCCAGGTCCTGCAGGGAGATGGGAAACCTGGAGCCAGGACCTCAGACACCTCCCATGGCCTATGCCATGGACTGTGGTCTCCCTGGAGGCGGTGCCTGGCTGCTAGGGAAGAATATTAGGGCACAGAAGGGTGCTTTGTCCAGGCTGCCAGCTCAGCACACTCTGAAGGCCTGTCCCAGCCTGCCCAGGGCAGGGGGCCGAGCAAGGGCAGCCCTAGCTGAGTGCCAGGGGGTACTCTGGAGTGACTCTGGAGACCAGGCACCAGTACCTCCACAGTGAGCTGGGACCCAGGAGCAGTGCTGATGGCAAGGCTTAGGTCAAGGCCATGGGGACAGGGTGACCTGGAGAACTCCCATCTAGGGGAAGAGGGCTCAAGAGGAGACGTTAACGTTGTCATGGTCCTGAGTGGGTAGGGCTGGGTGGAGAGAAGGGCTCAGACACTGGCATCAGAAGACAGAGAGGCAGGTTTGAGGGGTGCAAGAGTGCAAATGTGGGGTCTCCAGGGATGAAGTGCCAGGATCTGAACTCTGACCTGGGGCTGTCTGAGATAATGGAGGGAGATAGTGGTGTGTGGCTGCTGCCTCTGGGGCACCAGGGCCTGGGGCCTGAGCCTAGTCTCGCCTGTTCACTCCTAGCTCTGAGTGCTAAGTTTGAGTCCCCTAGATTCAAGGGCAGACCTGAGACTATAAGGGTCTGGAGCAGGGATGATAGATTCAGGGCAGAATTCAGGATTCCTAAGCAGAGCGGGTACCATGGATTCAGGACCAGGCTCTGGCTGTCCTGCCTGGCAGTACTGCCCCCTCCCTGGTCTTCACTCTGGCCTCAGCTCTCCTGCTGGCCAGGCTGGCCTTCAGGATGTCCTTACAGAACCTGGGGACGCTATGCCCAATCACCTCTGGGTGTGAAGTAGGCAACTCCTGGCCCCAGTGATGGGAGAGGGCCAGTGAGTTGTCTGGGCAGTGGGCAGGGGCAGGGGAGGGGGAACAGGAGCTAGTTCTCTTGAAGCCCTGCAGGCCAAGCCCAGACAGCAGGGAAGTGGGGGTGCTGAGCTGGTGATCCAGGCTCCTCTACAGCTGGCTGAGGCCCTGAGCTCCTGGCCTGGGACTTCAGGAAATGGGGGGGGGGGGTTCTGTTTAGAGGGTCGACTCCTGCATAGTGGTCACCTGAGGGTTGAGACTTCTCTGTCAAGGGAGGATAGGCTTGAAAGAAAACATGGCCTTGAGGCCAGTACTGGACGGAGATGAGCCTGTGTGGCCCAGAGAACTGGACCCTGGTGCACCCATTTCCTGGAAGGCCCCCTGAGGGCCCTTTGCCACAGCCAGGCGGGAAGGGCCCAGGTGTCCAGCCACCCAGCACCGCCTCAGGCATCCTGGCTCGGGCGGGGGGCGGGGGGGGGACAGCTTCTGCGCCTGCCGTTCCCAGCGCCAGCTCTCAGCCCACAGAGGGTCCTTTGTTCTGGCTGCCAGCAGTGCCCGCCTGGCGGCTGGGAACAGGGCCCACAGCCCTCACCCTCTCCCAAGGCCTTCAGCCGTTAGTTAGTGCCATTCTAGGTTGTCCAGGAGGTCCCTGGCACACAGGGCCAGTGCAGGAAACCATCTTCCAGTACTAATGTCAGGGTGGAGGAGTCTGACCAGAGTACATACCCAGGGTGGGGTCTGGGGACCCCAGCATCTGGGAATACTGGACTCTGAACTCAGGTCATCCAGATGACCCTCACTTCACAGATGGGAAAACCAAAGCTTCAAGAGCTGGCCTGGCTGGCGTGCGTGTAGGGGGTGCATTAGGTACTGGCTTAGGTATCCTGTCAGAGCGTCCTGAGGAACTCAGGTGTCTGAGCTCTATATCCCCAACAGCAGATCCCAGGGAGGTAGCAGGCAGAGCTGCACAAACATGTGTTGTGAGTGACCCTCTCTGGTGATGTGCTGTGGTTACAGACCTCATGTAGGAGGCTAGGCCGTGGGCCCAAGGAGCGGGGATAACCAGAGGGACTGTCTGCCCTGCAGACTTCTGACTGGGTTGTATGAGAGCAGTACTGTCAGCTCTGCAGACTTCTGACTGTGTTGGGGACTGTGTTGGTGTGAGAGCAGTGCTGAGAAAGTGAGCCATGGAGGCACCTTTGCAGACGGAGATGGTGGAGCTGGTACCTAACGGCAAGCACTCAGAGGGACTACTCCCAGTCATCACTCCCATGGCAGGCAACCAGAGGTGAGTAGAAGAGTGACCCTGTGGCAGTTCAGGATAAGGCAGGGCAGGGGGACACAGCAATAGGCTGAAGCTGAACTGCCTGCCCTGGCCTGTGCCTGTAGGGTCGAGGACCCCACCCAGAGCTGTGTTGAGGGCAAGGGCTTCCTGCAGAAAAGCTCCAGCAAGGAGCCACACTTCACTGACGTGAGTTGGGCAACCATGGGGGTTGGGGGACACTGTGGGGGGCATGGATACAGTAACAAGGTGCTCTGGGGCAGCACTGGGAGGCTGAGGGACAGTGAGGGGACCACCATAATGTCCCCATGCCCTACTGACCTCCCCAACCCTGCCCATTTCAATCTGGTGCCTGCAGTTCGAGGGAAAGACATCGTTTGGGATGTCAGTGTTCAACCTCAGCAACGCTATCATGGGCAGCGGCATCCTGGGGCTCGCCTATGCCATGGCCAATACGGGCATCATCCTTTTCCTGTGAGTTCCCTCAGAGAAACATCTAAAGATAGGGAGCCCTAAGCAAGCCACCAACCCTGACTTTCCAGGACCTGCCAGTTCCCTGTCCCAAAGCCCAGGCTGCTTTGGTGGGCACTTCTTATACTACACCCAAACTGCCGCTGAAAAAACATCCACGGCAAACAAACATACCTCACTGCCCAGTAAACCCACTGAGGTCACAACACAAGGCCAGCCTTACAGGCCTGAGCCTGTCCTCTGCCACGTTTCCACGTGATGGCAAAACCCCATGGCCAAGCCTTGTGTGGACACACGTGTCCTTTGCCTGAGGACTCTGCCCTGCAGGCTGAATGGGAAATGTGTTTGTTCCAAGGACTCAAGAGGAGGAGGTGCTTGGAGGGCAGTCACAGGGGCACTCTTGACCCAGATGGCCCCACCCTGGGTCAAACAGGGTGGTGCTCATCACCCCTGGGGCCTGCTAAGCTTGCATCCACACCTGTTGGGGAGTACAGACACCTAGATCACAGACCCTCCACATCTAGGCCTCCCAAAGCCCTCACATCCTGCCAGCCAGGGGAGCCCCGGTGGCCTCTTTCTCATTGATCTTCCTATGTGTCCCAGGTTCCTGTTGACAGCTGTCGCCTTGCTCTCCAGCTACTCCATCCACCTGCTACTCAAGTCCTCAGGGATTGTGGGTAAGCTTCACACCAACTGGGAACTGGTTGAGGCTGTGGGGTGGACTAGGGCAAACTCCCTGACTTCCTGACCCCTGCTCCCACAGGCATCCGCGCCTATGAGCAGCTGGGCTACCGTGCCTTTGGGACCCCGGGAAAGCTGGCAGCAGCCCTGGCCATCACACTACAGAACATTGGAGGTGAGACCAGTGGGCAAGGAGCAGGCAGGCAATGAGTGGGCAGACAGGTCTGAAGGCTGTCCAGTTTGACTGATCCCAGTGCCTGCCCACCCCTCTCCCCCCAGCCATGTCCAGCTACCTGTACATCATCAAGTCCGAACTGCCACTTGTCATACAGACCTTCCTGAACCTGGAGGAGAAAACCTCGTGAGCCCTGGGGTGGGGTGAGGCTGGGTGAGGGTGGGAGGTCCTAGACTACCCCTCCATGCCCACCACTGACCCTGGGGTCTGGGGCTGGTGGGAGAGAGAAACTGGAGCAGACAAGTGGCTGGTGAAGAAGGCAGAGAGATGTCAGCAGAGCCAACATTCAGTCCACACTTGTTTAGGAAATACCAAAGGGAGCCCCCCGAGTGGGGACGTGTGGGGCTAGGCGCAGGGTGAAGCTGAGGAAGCCCGGCCCCTCCTGGCCCCAGACCCAGCCTGTGAGCATGAGCGCCTCAGGCTTAGCTCTAAGCGCTTGCTATTCCTGACCATGGGGTTAGCCCCCCCACCAAGAGATTAAGCCCAGGGTGTCCCAGTTGCCTATCACTTTAGCCAGTACTGGCTGGGCTTCAACTATCTTTAGTGGTGAGGGACAGAGAAGACACAGCCAGGCTGAGCTCTTGACAGAGGGACTGTGAGGGTGAGAGCAGCTCTGAGAGGAGGGAGAGTCGGGTTCTGCGTCTGGGATCCTAGGGGCCTTTCCCAAGGAGTTGGCCTTTGGACTTGCCCTTGAGCATAGTCCTGGCCTTTATCTCCTTGTCTCTCTGTGCCCCGTGTCCATTACCAGGGTATAGAGGAGAGAGTAGGATGATGCAAGTTCCAGATGCCAAAATAAACCACAAACACAGGTTACTGGAAGTCCCTGAGACTCCCATGGAAAATGCACCCCCCTCAAGAGCCAGAGCCCTTCATCCCACCCACCCATCTCCCTCCAGAGGCTGGGCCCATATGTGTGTCCTAAGAAAAGCAACAGCAGTGACTATAATCATGATTACCAAGTATGAGCTATGTGCCTGGCCGGCACCTCAGTCCTCTCATCACCCAGAAGGAGAGTACCAAGAGAGTGCCCATTTACAAATGGGGAAAGGGAGACTCAGAGCTGTGGACAAATATTCTTCAGAGGTTACTCAGTGGCACCACTGGTGAATACGACTGGGGGAGGCAGGTGGCCCCACCCCAGGCTGAGTGTACTCTGACCCTGGCTCCCCACTTCCATCCCTGCAGGGACTGGTATATGAACGGGAATTACCTGGTGATCCTGGTCTCTGTCACCATCATTCTGCCCTTGGCACTGATGCGGCAGCTTGGTGAGTGTGGCAGGGCCTTGCAGGGGATGCTTGAGGGACATATGGGAGGAGTCCCCAGTCTCACATCTCCCCCTCCACTTTGCAGGCTACCTAGGCTACTCCAGCGGCTTCTCTCTCAGCTGTATGGTATTCTTCCTAATTGCAGTGAGTCACCATCCTTGTTGGTCAAAGAAGGGGAAAGGTCTCCCCAGGGGGTTCTCTGTCAGAAAGGAGGGGGCAGGTCTCTTGGGGAAGCCTGGGCCAGAAGGCAGCCCCTCCAGTCTTGATCTGGATGTGGCTTCATAGTGACTTCCCAGGCAGCCTAGCCTGGCTCTGAAACCCTCATCCCTCCTCACCCCAGGTCATCTACAAAAAGTTCCACGTGCCCTGTCCACTGCCCCCCAACTTTGCCAATGTCACAGGCAACTTCAGCCACGTGGAGGTCATTGAGGAGAAGGCACAGCTGCAGGTTGAGACTGAGGCTGCAGACCTCTGCACCCCGAGCTACTTCACACTCAACTCACAGGTTCTGACAGACCAGAGAGGGACATGGTGGGGGAGCGAGAGTGGGGGGCTGCCTTGACACAGTCTCATGTTTCCCCAGACAGCATACACCATCCCCATTATGGCCTTCGCCTTCGTCTGCCACCCTGAGGTGCTGCCCATCTATACAGAGCTCAAGGAGTAGGTGTCTGCGACTGGGAGACAGGGCAGGGCTGCCTTGAGCCATTGGGAAGAATGGATGTGGTCCTGGGTGTGGAGGGGGGAGGGACAGGAGCCAAGTCACTTTATCTAAGACCACCATGGCTGCCATGAAGAGGGCTTGGGAGCAAGAAGAAAACTCCCTCAGCTCTGACTGGGTCTCTCGGTGTGGCCCAGTTTGTCACCAATACCTATCCCCTGCTGCCCCACAGCCCCTCCAAGAAGAAGATGCAGCACATCTCCAACCTCTCCATCGCCGTCATGTATGTCATGTACTTCCTGGCTGCCCTCTTCGGCTACCTCACCTTCTACGGTATGGCTGGACCAGTTGGCAGAGGCCAAGGCCAGGCTAGGGGACAAGGGGCTGGTCACAGGTCATGGTGCCCTGATTACTGCAGGCACTCATTAAGTGTGTGATGCCTGACTGTGCCCTGCAGTTGTGGAGGTGAGTCTTAGTGCCACTCACCACAGTGTCAGGGTCCACCAGGCAGCTCAGATCCCACCTCCCTCCTGGGACACCTGCTGACCACCCTCCCTGCCTGCCACAGATGGGGTGGAGTCGGAGCTGCTGCACACCTACAGCAAGGTGGACCCATTTGATGTGCTGATCCTGTGTGTGCGTGTGGCCGTGCTGACAGCAGTCACACTCACAGTGCCAATTGTTCTGTTCCCGGTAAGCCAGTGGGCAGGTGGCTGGACCAATGGGGGAGAGGTCAAAGGGACTGACAGGTTGATGGTTCTTCCCACCTGCCCCCAGGTGCGCCGTGCCATCCAGCAGATGCTGTTTCCAGACCAGGATTTCAGCTGGCTGCGGCACGTACTCATCGCCATTGGCCTGCTCACTTGTATCAACCTGCTGGTCATCTTTGCCCCCAACATCCTGGGCATCTTTGGGGTCATCGGTGAGGGTCTGGCCCTGCTATGAAAGCGGGGTATTGCCCCAAATAATTTTACTTCTACAAATCCTGGCAGATCCCTGAGCTCACACCCTACATCTAAGTGTAATGGCCATATGACTAGTTTGGCCTCCCATCTGAACTTTTGTCCTTAAAGCTATTTTAATCCCCTTTGAGAGCTCAGAACCACTGAGTCAATTCCCCTTGCTGGGAGATAGGGGTGGACCCCAGGAGTCAGGAGCTTCCACAAAGGATCTCTTTGGGTTTTGTGCCCATTTCACATATGAAGAAAAGTTCAGTATGATTAAAGGAGCAGCAGGACCACATGGCTGGTGAATGGGAGTCTTGATTCAGTCCCAGAATTATTGGACTCCAGGTTTGGTGCTCCAGCTACTGCCCCATCCCAGATAGGGCTCTGAGTTGGAAAATCTGACAATTCTGAAATATCTTTGGGGATGACCCAATTCAGGAGACTGACTCCCCAACCCAATTCTGCAGGCACTGACAAACAGACCTAAGGGCTGAATATCATGGGGAGCATGGACAGCACTCTTGGCTTTATATGTCCAAAATCTAACTCAAAATGAATTCAGCAGAAAGGAATGCATAGGCTCAAATAATGGAAAAGCCTATAGGAATAGCTGTGTCCAGGAGCCCAATATCCTTAAGGCTTTGTCTCTCTCCATTTCTTGACTTTCCTTTCCTCATTGCTAGCTTCATTCACTGACATTCTTCTGACACCAGCAGCACCAGCCTTCTATCCTGGTGGATAGTGAGCAGGGGAGGAGGCTGGTGAGCTTACCACAGTCAGGCAGAGCTCTTAAGGGCGGTCTCAAGATGAAACTCACTCAACCAGGAATGTTTGATCTCATTGAAGGGTTCACCCCCAAACCTTGGCCAATAAGTGGACATGAACCAGCAGCAGTCATGCCTTGTTTTTTGCAGGTGCTACATCTGCCCCATGCCTCATCTTCATTTTTCCTGCCATCTTCTACTTCCGAATCGTGCCCACTGATAAGGAGCCTGCAAGATCCACCCCCAAAATCCTGGTGCGAGGGACCTAGAGACCAGTGGGCTGGTGTGGGCTGAGGGTTCTGCCCTGACTTTGGACCTGACGCTGACTTCTGACCCCACAGGCTCTTTGTTTTGCTGTGCTTGGACTCTTACTGATGACCATGAGCTTGAGCTTCATCATCATTGACTGGGCCTCAGGAACCAGCCGGCATGGAGGAAACCATTAGGGTGACCCCGATCCTGTTCTGTCTACTTGTCCTAGCACCCCTGCCTAGACTCTCCAGCCCCTGCTCCCATCCAGTGGCCAGTAGGAGGAGGAAAAAGACACAGTTAACACTATATGGCATTTGGTCTGGCCCCATGTCCTCTATATAGGAGGCTTTTGTTAAAGAGCCAGGACCAAGGCTTTTGGGTCACCACCCTCCTGAACTCCAGAGCTGTAGGGACTTCCTGAACTGGAAGCAGGGAGGGGCTGTTGCCTCAGATCCCACTCAAGCCACTCATCCCCTCTTTGCAGAGGTGCATACACTGAAGCCCAGCAGCTGCCTCCTGAGGTCACACAGCCTTAGGGACACATAGAACTGGAACTCAGGCTTGCAGCCATCCATCCCCCTGCTGTTAGGCCAGTGTCTGCACCTGGGGGCCTTGTCTCCCCCAGTCCACTTGTTTTCCCTCCTTCTTTTCCTTAGGCCCATCTCAGACACTTGGGCTCAGGCCCTTGGATACCCTTCTCCCAGCCCCTCCACTGGAGATCCCACCCTACCCCATAGCTGGAGCCAGCAAGTTCTACTGAGGGTGGGGCTGGTGTGGGTACCCCCAAGGGACCCCTGTCCAGTCCCTTCACCAGTCCTGGGGAGGCTGGGACTCCCCCCACCCCAAGCATGGGCCATAGCTCACATTCCACTGCTGGAAGAAGAGAGGCTGGGGCCCAGATTGTCCTGCCCCTAGCAGCCACAGACCCCAAGGGCCAAATTGGGACAGGGTGGGGAGGCTGGCAGCCCTCTTTTATAAATATTATATATATAATACCAGCTGTGTTTTATATTCTTGGTCTCCATGGTCCCTGGGTTCCTGGAAAGTGGGGTGGGGGCCAGGACATGGATGATGATGGAGGCCCCCCGTCTCTTTCTCTGGGATGAAGGTGGGGACAGGACAAGTCCCCCACCCACCCCACCCCCCGCCTCTCAAACCAATCAGTGGCACACTCAGACCCGGCACTGGACCTGGGCCAGGCTCAGCACAGACCTGCTTTCTCACGGGGTGAGGTGGGGAGGAATTAATGAGGCCCCAGGAAATGGGACAGAGAGAGGCCTCCGGAAGGAGGCAACGTGAGGTGCATCCCCAGCAGCTTCAGGGAGGGTCTGAGCTAGGGGCAACTGAGCCCTCCAGGAGCCCCAGAAAGGGCCCCCTACCCTTCCCTGGCTCCCAGGCTGCTATGTCAATTCTCCGTCAATGCCTTGAGTCTAGTGACAAAAGTCCAGGGAACCTGTGCCCTGTGGGCTGATCTTTTTATTAACAGTAGAATTTACTATGAATAAAGGTGGGTTAGTGAGTCCCTGTGTGGGGGGCCCAGAGTGGCAGGGGGAGGGAAAGTCGAAGGCAGGGCAGAGGCTACAAGGAGGCAGGGCAGCCCCAGGTGTCCTGGCCCGAGTGGGACTGGGAAGCTGCCCACTGCCTTGGGCAGGCCTGAACCAGCTGGGACCCAGCAGGATGGAGCTGCCCAGGCCTTGGCACCAAACCCTCATTAGGAGAGACCCTGCACCAGGCTAGACCGCCGGGGAAAGGACAGCAGGAAAAATCCAGTTTGAACTTGCAAGGCAGCTGCCAGCTCGGGAAACCCCTGAAGAAAGAACTTCCTCAAGCCAGTGGCTGTAAGGCCCAAGACAGTGCCAGATGGGCAGAGGGGGGCTTCCTGCATCCCATTCCCATCAGCTCCAGGCGCCCAACTTCAGCCTTGAGACTCACCCAGGAGCCCCATGGCCACAGGAAAGAGCTGGACACTGGCCTAGAGATAGATATAGCCCTGAGTGTTCTGTTGTGAGGGGCTGCTCTCTGGGAGTCTCTGGCTTCTTCCCTATCAGAGGAAGCCATAGCCCTGCCTAAAACCCTTGGCTCCCAGGAAGTGGGGAGCAATAAAGGGAAGAGTCCATCCTGTGGGCAGACCCTGAGGGTCTTGTCTCACACACTCTCCCTCCAAAGAAGGCTGCAGGTCAGAGCAGAAGCAGGACACCTGGCCTGGCTTCAAGCCTCTCAGACCAT
>CAUYQG010072858.1:0-14634 GCA_963574415.1 Tarsius wallacei | reverse complement strand
TATGGTCACCTTTTAAGCACTCCCCTGGGAAGCTATGTACTGACATCAGTGACTAGTCCACACATCAAAACAATTTCGGAACTCTTTTTCAGGAATGGCCATCAGAGCTGTCATCTAACTACCCTCGATGTACTGAATGTCACCAAAATGTCTTCCTTTCAATATTTCCTTTACCTTCAGGTAAAGAAAAATGTCACTGGGGGACAGATCAGGTGAGTAGGGAGGGTGTTCCAATACAGTTATTTGTTTACTGGCTAAAAATTCCCTCACAGACTGTACTGTGTGAATTGGTGCACTGTTGTGATACTAGAGCTTTTGTATTTCCACACATATTTTACAATCACGTTGGTTGTTAGGATTTTGACTGGAATTGCATTGAATTGCTAGATCAACTTGGGAGAATAAAAATCTTAACGATATAGAATCTTCTGAGTCATGAACATAGTATGTGCCTTTATTTATTTAGCTCTTATTTGAATTCCTTCAGCAATATTTTGTAGTTTTTAGTGGACAGGGTTTGTAAACCTTTCATGAAATGTACTTCTAATAATTTTTATTTTAAAACTATTATAAATGCAAATTCCAATTTCTGATTGCAAATATTGTTATTGACTTAGGATTTGTAATAAATTGTTTACCTTCTTAATTTTAATATTGATTATTGATTATTTCTGTCTTCTCTCTTTTATTGAGATTATTCTCTTTGAAGTTTTATTAATGTATTGAAATTATCAAGTAACTCTCTTTTGGTTGTTCAATTGGTCATTATAGTATTTTTGCTTTCAATTTTTACAACTTGTTTTACTTTTATTATTTCCTCTTTTCATCCTTCTTTAGGTTAAAATTTGGTGTTCCATTCTGAATTTTTTGAGATGGATTATTAGAATATAGACTTTTTTAGCCTTTTAAAATATTTTAGGGATACAAATTATATTCTAAGTCTAACTTCACCTGGGCCCCACGAGTTTTGATATATCGTATTTTAACTAACATTCTATTTAAAATATTTTTAACTTATGCATTATTTAAAATTAATTTCTTCATTTTCTAAAGCATATTTTTATTATCTTTTGTTATTAACTTTATCTTTGGGAGAAACTAATTAATTTCAGAATTTTTAAACTCATTAATAATTGCTTTTACAGGCAAGCATGTAGTCAATTTTAGTAACTGTATTATGTAATTTTTTTTATTATAAAGATGTGGAATACAATTCAGGGTTAGGTATACAAATATTGATTATTGCAGGTACCCTTGTTGCTGAGGTATGCCCCGTCCTCCCCTGACAGTTTCCCACTACTGCTAGTCCCTTTCTTATAATATTATTATAAATGTGCAGGGTCCACTTATGAGTGAGAACATGTGGTACTCTGTTCTTTGTTTCTGTGATAGATCACTGAGTATGATCAACTCTAAATCCATCCAAGTTGCTGCAAAGTCCATGTTTGTCCTTCTTTATGACTGCATAATATTCCATTGTGTATATGTACCACATTTTTTTAATCCAGTCCAGTGGTTTCTGAAGGAACTAGAAATTGACCTTCCATATGACCCAGCAGTTCCCCTATTGGGAATATACCCAGAGGAACTCAAATCATTTTACAAAAAAGATATCTGCACATGTATGTTTGTTGCAGCTCTATTCACAATAGCAAAAACACGGAACCAACCATGTTGCCCATCGAAGCTGGACTGGATTAAAAAAATGTACTATGTAATCTTCAAAAAATATGCAGTCAGATGCAGCTGGGTATATTAATGTTTATTTAGGCCCAATTTAGACAGAAATAGGCCCACACATTTATGTCTCTGCATGTAAAATGTTTAAAAGAATGAACAATTACAAGAATTAATAAGAGAGTTTTAACAGGGTCGGACACCCAATGAATATATTGTTTTATTTATACACCTTCAACAGCGATTTAGAAAGTGAAACCTAAAGCATACTACCATATAATATCATTAAAATATATATATTATTGTATCTAACAAAATGCTTAGCACTCACAAAACTATATAACATAATTAAGAAATTGAGGAAGGGATAAATCTAGGGATATACCGTGTTCAAAAATTAGAAGACTCAAGTTATAAAGATATAAATGCCACTAATTTTTAAGAGTTTTATGTGAAGCTTGATAAGTTGATTATCTCAACAAGAAAGAGAAAAGTGAGGGACTTACTCTGATATCATCATGATTTACTCCAAAGATCCAGTAATTAAGTCAACATGAGTGTCTGTGTCATCCAGTAATTAAATCAGTATAAATTGGTTGAAGCTATTTTAGCTACTTACTTTTTATTTCAAATTTTGAATGAGACTTTGAAATTCTACTAAATAGTCAGTTGTGATTTTTGGTAGACATTTAACTGAATCTTCAGATGAATTTGAGGAGAATTGACATTTTTTCCTACCCATAGATGAAATGTTTTTTCATGTTTTATGTTTTCCATAATGTGTTTGGTAAAAGATTTTATAATTTTGGTGGTGTAGGGCATACACCACTTTTGTTGTTAGTATAAAATGATAATTTTAAACTTATTTATCAACTAGTTACTCTTTTATGGAAATAAAACCTAGATGGTCAGCCTGGGCAACAAGAGTGAGACTCCAACAAAAAAAAAACCAAAAAAACCTGAATTGTCTTAAACTTTTAAAAAATAGTTATCTAAATTGACAGAAAATATTGCATGCATTTGCTATCTACAACATAATGGGTTTTTTTTTTTTTTTTTGGTTGTTGTTGTGTTTTTTTTTGAGTTGGAGTCTTACTCTGTTGCCCAGGCTGGAGTACAGTGGCATGCTCATGACCACCGCAGCCTCAATCTGCTGGACTCAGGCGATCCTTCTGCCTCAGCCTTTCTAGTAGCTGGAACTAAGGTATAACATGATATTTTGAAGTATATATACATTGTGTAATGATTAAATCTAGCTAATTAACATATACAATACCTCACGTAGTTATTGTCTTGGGGATGTGAACACCTAACATCCATTTTCTTAGCATTTTTAAAGAATACAATATATGATCATTAGCTACAGTCACCATTCAGTACCATCAGTAGATCTCTTGAATTTATTCCACTTATCCAACTGCAATTTTGTCTCCGACCAACATCTCCCTAATACATCCTCCCCACCAAAACCACACAAGCCACCTCTCTATTTCTTTGTTTCTTTTTGAAGACAGGATTTTACTCTGTTGCCCAAGCTGAAATGCACTGGCACAATCATGGCTCGCTGTAGCTTCAAACTCATAGGCTCAAGTAGTCTTTCTCCCTCAGTCTCCTGAGTAGCGGGGGCTACAAGCACATGTCTCTATGCCCAGCTAATTTTTCTTACTTTCTTTTTTTTTTTTTTGTAGTGATGGGATCTCCCTCTGTTTCCCAGGCTGGTCTTGAACTCCTAACCTCAAGAATCCTCCCACCCTAGCCTCCCAAAGTGCTTGCTACTCTTTATTTCTATGAGATTGGCTATTTAATATTTGACATATAAATGAAATCCTGCAGTATTTGTCTTTCTGTGCCTGGCTTATTTCACTTAACATAATATCCTCCAGGTTTATTTATTTCTTTTTGCTTTATTTATTTATTTTTTTTGGTTTTTTGTTTTTTTTTCATTGGAATCTTGCTCTGTCACCCAGGCTGGAGTGCAGTGGCATGCTCATGGCCACTGCAGCCTCGACCTACTAGGCTCAGGCTCTCCTTCCGCTTCAGCCTTCCAAGTAACTGGAACTACAAGCACGCACCACCACGTCCGGCTAATTTTTTAATTTATTGTAGAGATGAGGTCTTGTTAAGTTGCCCGGCCTGGTCTCAAACCTGTGGGCTCAGGCAATCCTCTCACCTCGGACTCCCAAAGTGCTGGGATTGTAGGAGTGAGCCACCGTGGCCGGCTATTTAAGTTATTTCAAATGTCAAGATGTCATTCTTGTAAATGGCTACATAGTATCCCATTATTCATGTAGGCCACATGTCTTACGTCTGTTCATTTGCTGATGGACATTTAGGTTGATAACACCTTAGCTATCGTGACTAGTGCTACAATAAACATGAGAGTGTAGATATCTTTTCAACATACTGACTTCATTTCCTTTGGATGAACACCCAGTAGTGAAATTGCCAGATTATATGACTAACTTTTTGAGAAACGTCTGTGCTGTTTTTCATAATGGTTGTACAAATGCATTCACACAGTGTGCAAGGGTTTCCTTTTTTCCACATCCTTGCCCACACTTGTTATCTTTTGTCAGTTCGATAATAGCCATTCTAACAGGAGTGAGATCATATTTAGTCATGATTTTGATTTGCATTCCCCTGATGATTAGTGATATTGAGCATTTCTTCATATACCTGCTGGCCAATTGTGTCTCTTCTTCCGAAATACCTGTTTAGATCTCGGTTCACTTTAAAATCAGGTTATTTGTTTTCTTGCTATTGAGTTGTTTGAAGTTATTACACATTTTGGATATTAACTTCTTATGAAAAGTGTGACTGAAAAATATTTTCTACTATTCTATAGGTTGTCTCTTCACTCTATTGACTGTTTCTTTTGATGCGCAGAAGCTTTTCATTTAGCTTTTCAGTTTAGAGAAATCCCATTCGTCTATTTTGCTTTCTTTGTACTTTTGAGATCATATTTAAAAACTCGTTGTCAAGACAAATGTCACTGAGACTTTTTCCTATGTTTTCTTCTAGTTGTTTTATGGTTTCAGATCTTATATTTAAATCTTTACCCCATTTTGATTTTTGTCTATGGTGTGAGATAAAGGTATAATTTTATTTTTCTGCATGTGGATATCCAATTGTCAGATCCTTAATTGGAGAGACTATCCTTTTCCCACTGTGTGTTCTTGGCATCTCTGTAAAATGTTAGCAAATGTATGGATTTATTTCTGAGATCTCTATTCTGTTCCGAGGGTGTACATGTTATTTTTATGCCAGTACCATGTTGTCTTTGAATTGGGTAATATTATGATGTCTCCAGTTTTGTTCTTTTTGAAGATTGCTTTGGTTATATGGGGTATTTTGTGGTTTTATATACATTTTAAGATTGTTTTTCTATTTCTGTGAAGAATGTCTTTGGTCTTTTGATAGGAATTCCACTGAATCTGTAGATTACTTTGGGTAGTTTGAACAATTTAACAATATTAATTCTTCCAGTTCATGAACATGAAATATTTCTCCATTTATTTGTGTATTCTTCAGTTTTTTCATCAATGTTTTATAGTTTTTAGGGTAGAGATCTTTTACCTCCTTTGTTACATTTATTTCTATGTATTTTTCAAACAGTTCACTATTAGTGAATTGAAATGTCATTGCTTTTGCATATTGATTTTGTATTTTGCAACTTTGATGTATTTGTTTATTATTTCTAACAATTTAGTGCAATTGATTAGTTCTGAAATTGTGTGTGTGTGTGTGCGCGCATGTGGGGGGGGGAGTTTGTAGGATTTTCTATTTATTGGATTATATTACTTTTATATCAGACAACCTTGTCACATTAGTCAGCGGATTACAGATGCTAGACATCACTCTATTTTACCCCCTGTTTCCCTCACAAGGAATGATTTAATATAGGGAATTGGGTGCTTATAAAATTGTAGAAAGGGCCAGAGAAGCAAGCTTTAGACTGAACTTCCAGGAGTGACATATAGAATAGCATTTTAGAACCAGCCTACCAAGAGAAAAAAAATGTCTCTACCAGAAACTGAACGTTGGAATATCAAAAGTCCCTGTCCAAGTTCTGACTCCAAGACTATACTTTAGCCACGACCCAAACATCTAGAAGCTCTTCCATGGCTGTTGGCTCTGGAGCCACACTTTCTATGCTTTTAAAATGAAAAATTTCGGTTGATAACCCTCAGCAACTACACACTAGCTAGGATGCAACCACTAAGATACTTTTACTGCCACCTCAGAAAACCAAATGCTTTTTCAACGCTTGTTGCCAGCAACAACAACAGAGGCACATTCTCTGCCTCATTTTACATTCCAAATCTCTCCTGTGAGTATCTGCTTGTAGAAGTTGGATATCATGTGGAACATAAACAGAAAGAGAATTTGGTAAATGTAATCTTAGGATTTACAGCTTTTAGCATCTAGTAATTCATGCTACAAAAGTTTGGAATAATGTTTAGAAAGCTGAAATTTTGTCATTCTTTATCAGTTATGTTTAATTATCATAATATGTTTAAATACTTGGGAGATTTTCTAAGTAGAAGAACATACCACCCCAAAATAAAAACATCTTTGATTCACCAGTCCTTATTTATTTTAATCTTTTTCCTATCTTATTCACAAGCTAAGACCTCCAATAAATCCTGACTGCAATTGAAACAGTTTTAATGTAAAACCAAAAAATAGTCTCTTTGCTATGGGCTTCTGGTAAATTCTATTTATCAAGTTAAGAATGTTTACTTTTATTCTACATTTACTATAAAGTTGTTTTTCTTTGTTTTAAAAACAGGAATGAATGCTGAATTTTATCTGATTTTCTGAGGTAGCTAAAATAACCACGTCTTATCTCCTTAATCTAGTAATGCAGTGAATTTTACTAATAGTTTTTCTAATAGTGAACAATTGTTACATTCCTGTCTAATCTCTTTTTATGATGTCTCATATCTGTCCCTTCCATGCTACACTTGCTGCCCTTCCATTAGACCACATTCTTATTATCTTTTACCTTCACTGCTGCAATAGCCTCTTAATTGGTTTTTCAGTCATAAATATTAGCCTTCTGTGATTGCATTATTCACATTTAAACCAGAATTATATTTCTCATTGGATAATCTCACTAGTTCTCAAAACCCTTTAGTGACTTTCATGATCTATGAAGGAAGATTAAAATTAGGCATTTAATTGTATTTCAAACTATAATTATAACAGAATTTTATTATTATTATTATTATTGTGGAAGCCTACTATGAATTTGTCATGAAAAGCCACTGGAGAATCCACAAAACTTTCCCAAACAGGTTCATGTCTCTGAATCTTTCATCTAGCTCAGCATTCCTCAAAGTGTGTTCTAGGGACTACTAGGTCCCAGGCCATACTTTTGGGAAGAATGACTTCAAAATCAACTAAATTATGAAAATGCTAACCTCACTATGCTAGTCTTTAAGATTCATATAATACATCAGAAAAAAAAATAGTGTGTAAAATCTTATAATAAATATAACAAAACACTTAGTTCAGCTCTCTCTAGACATATGTATGCATAATATCCTTTCATTTAACAATACTCATTAAAAATAAGTTTGTATGGAATATATTTTACAGCATAGATTATATTTTCTCAGCATAGATTATACCTTCTCTTTTGCCCATCCATCAAACCCTACTCATCTTTCAAGGCCTCCTCTATGAACCTCTCTGGGTAACACCTATCTCCAACTTGGAAATCATTTTCCAAATTCCTATAGCACAACTATGTACCTCTTTTAAACTCTGTACTTTATTTTTCTTTAAAATAAATTTTAGTTCCTTAATGTCTGGGATTTTTTGCTTCATTTCAGAAAAATATTTGGCATATAATAGATGCTTAATAAACAGGTATTTTTTAAACCACTTAAGCTATTTTCCATTTGACAGATTTGAACATCTTATATTTGTATCTAAAATTGTAATAAATATTATTAGAGGTGCATGATACATTTGAGAAATGACCCTGACCATGAGGAATGTATTATTTAAGAGAATGCACAGTCTAGTTGAGTACACTAGGCAAGCATATATTAATAAAAATACAAGAATACAAACCATAATTTAAGTTGCATCATCTTTTGTCCTTTAGGTTATCAGAGAAAAGAGATTTCACTGTAAATTAGACTAAACAGATCAAAGAGCATAAAAGATGGTACTTGAGAGGGCCCTGACCAGAGGACATGAGCCCAAGGCAAACACATTCCCAGTGCCATGAAAGGAGCCCAGACACACTGTTGCTCCCTAACACCCACATTCTGTTCAGTCCTCATTAGCATCATCTAAGAATTACTGAGTTTCATCTAAAAATTTTGACCAACACATACTCCTCTCTTTGTTCCAGCTTTCCCACTGTATTTTTAACAAGCTAACAGAAATATGATATAACAAAAGTACTAGTCACTCCAGAGAACAAGTGTAAGTATAACAATTCTAATTAATTATAGAAGACTAGGTAAGGAGAATTTAATTACAACTGTGGGTATAGATAAGACTCACCCTAAACCACTGGTGATTGTAATAAACAAAGCCTAGAAATAGGAAAAATCTTTCTTAAGCCTTGATCATCTTGAAGTGACACTGGAGATAACTTGACAAAAACAGGGGTTATTTATCATTTAAAAAAAAGAATAAAAGATGGTTTATAGTGTTCGAATCCAGAGAATAGTGCCTTGGGGTGTGTGAAGGAGAGGGTCCAGAAATAAGCATGAAAAATTAGGACTTAGGCAGTGCCCACAGGATTATGTTCTTCCAGAACGTTGGCGGTGAAATCTTACTCGAAAGAGGGCCAAGGCAAATATAAAAGAAACAAACAAACAAAAAGAAGATATATAGCGATATGGTGAAAATTGAAAGAGAGAACACTGGAGGTTATTGCGATGTGGTCAGCAAGCCCTGTTGTATATCATCTTCCAGGTAGTTTTATCTCTTTCTCTTATTTTTGACCCATTGCTGCAAATTGTCTGGTCCTTCACATTGTCTATCCCACACCCCTCTCTTTATCATTCTCTGTAGTCCTGTTCTCTGTTAATCAGGAAATAATGCCAGAAGTATAAGGCAGACGTGGGTTATTCTCATTGCCAAATGCTACCTTTATCACTCATTCATTCATTTATTCATCATTCCAACAAATAGTTGATACAATTTGTACTATGTATTAGGCACTGAGACATGAAAGAAGCAACATGAAAGAAGGAAGATGGGGAAGAAGCCAAGTAATAGGGAATTAGGGAGTGTTCCAGATAGAGAAAATTACATGCATAAAGGCCTGCCCATGAGACAAAGAACAAAATGTTTGAAAAGGTAAAAATCTGTTACTCTAGTGTATGAAGTTCAAAATGGCTGATGCTCAAAACAGAAAGCAGTGGCCAAATGGTACTGGGCTTTGTAATACTTGATAAAGCATATGGACTTGATCTTAAAAGCAGTAGGCAATATTTCGAGAGCTTAAGCACTAGCTTCTTTCATCACCTGCCCCTTTTGTCTTGCAGTTGAGAAAACATATGTTTACCTGCTGTAGAATATCTGAGGTAGAAACTAGGATCCCATAAGAGGAGAGATTTAATCTACAATGACTATGCAGCTACCAAAAATCTTTCTTTTGTTTTGTTGCTGTAGATAAAAATAAAGATATTTCAAGAAATATGGAAATAGATGCAATGCTTACTTTTTAGCATCTCTTGTATTTCTAAGGAAATTTTGTAAATTTAGAAGCATAAAGATGTATTCGACCTAATTGGTTTGTTCATAAAATGTTTATGTATTAAATATTAAATTTTAAAGTATAGTTTACTCAGATAATTACAAGTTTACAAGAAGAATTTCCTTAAAATGTGGTAAATTAAACTACAAGCTGCTAAACTGTAAGAAATATATTCTCATTCCTGTCAGTTTATAAGAAATAGGCAAAATTGTGAAAACAGAAGAAATCATCAATATTATAGTATGACAAAGAAGGTTATTATATTTTCTTGAATTAGTGTCTTCTAGTAAAATATCAAGTACTACAGAAAGCACTCATTTTCAGAAAAAGAACTTAGGAAAAATGAAAAGAAAAATGTTCACTAAATATTTTTACATTGTGAGACTGTACAGTTATCAATCTCTGAGTCATTGCTCTCAACAGTTTTTGCTTCATCTGATGCCTTATTTTTAAACTGAAGAAATTCCTATTGAAGAAAAAGAACTAATCTTAGGGTCAGAGATCTGAGTTCTAGAATCATGTGCTTCAGAGAAAGTCACCTTGTGTCTCTGGAAATACACCCAGCTCTCTGAGGCTCTTTTCAGCTCTATGAGATAATGTAGAATGTGACCATAAGGAGTTTTGACCCCACAAACTTACATGTGTGGGTATGGGAAAGGTGAGAAAGAGAGAGAAATTTCTGGGAGCAGAAATTTCTGAATGTGGTGGTTCAGAGAAAATATTTTTCAGGGAGCTGGAATATACGCTTGATTGTGGAAAATGAGGATAGATATAGGAAGAGCAGTAGAAAAAGAGGTGAAGAAGAGGAACAGAAACAAAAGAAAATAATAAAAGTGATTTTCTGCTTAGGAACCCTGTAGGCATTCTGTTTATCTGCCCACCTCTTAATTATGGGAATGCCAAACCCAGTAGAGAACCCCTTTGGGGTTAGAATTTTAATGATAGAACAATGTGATGTGAGAGTGATTGCCCACCTAAGACTCCCCAATATTAGTAAGAAATCAGCAACATAAAGGGGGAATTTGACACCTCCATGTACTAACTTCTAAATCAATGTTGATGTAATTTTTGTATGTTCCTTAGAAATATTAATGTCACTCTTTAAAGTGCTTGAATAATACAGCTTAAAACACTGACAACTGTTTTGGTTAAATGGTTGCTATTTCCAGAGATAACATAAACCAGATAAACCTGGACAATCACAAGACTCTTTATCTGTTCTGCGATAACTATTGACAGTCACTGTACATCATTATAACTTCCACTTTATCCTTATTTAAGGAGTGCATCTCTACAAAGGAAGCAGTTTCAGTCACAGACTACAAAAGATAAAGAATCTGAGATACACAAGGGAGTAAACTGGAGAATGAATAGAGCTGATACCTGCCAATGTGATGCAGAAAAGTTTCCTCTGTAGTGATGAATTTAATCTTGCCCCAAAAGAGGACTGGCCTTTGTCTTTTGGGCCTGGGAGGTAATCTATGAGATAGTATGGGAGGGTGTCTCTTTCTCTGGGGATCTTGAGTCAGGATAGATAGCCTAATGAGGTAATTTAAAGTAGAGACTGCCCGTACACTATGCTCTTAAGGTGGGAGCTTGGCACTCCAGAAAGACCAACCACAAGAGTTACAGTGGGGGCTTTGGGTCACACCTGAAAAGTTTGGTCAGTCTATTAACTATTTTGTTGTAATGAAGACCCAATAACACCACGGTTTGGGTTAATTTCCCTAGTTGGCAATACCCCATATATGTTGTTGCACACTAATATCAGGAGAGTAATGTGTTCTTCCTCTACAGGGAGAGAACAAGAAGCTTCATATTTGGTATTTCTCCTGGCCCCTACCCCATGTGTTACAACCCTTGGCTAATTTTAATCTGTATTTTTTTCTGGTAGTCTAATGTGGAGATTATTTATCCCTTTGGTTAGCTTTATTCCTAAATCAAATATTAGATACATATGTATTTACAATTGTTATAGTCTCCTGGTTAATCCATCTATCATTATATAGTGACCTTCATTGTCTTCCTTTACAATTTTTAAGTATAGTTACTCTTTCTCTTTTTGGTTTCCATTTGCACGGAATACCTTTTTCTATCTTTTCACTTTCAGTCTAGTGTACTCTTAGAGGTGACGTGTCTCCTATGGGCAGCATACAGTTGGTTCTTGCTTTGTGGTTGGTTGGTTGTTTAATCTATTCAGTTACTCTCTGTTTTGATTACAGAATTTAATCCATTTACATTCCAGGTAATGATTGGTAGGTAGGGCTATTTGACTATAGCCATTTTGATAATTGTTTTCTTGCTGTTTTGTAGATTGTTGAGCCTTTCTTTCTTTCTTGTTTTCCTTTGTGATTTAATTATTTTCCTTCAGTGGTGTGCTTTGATTTCTTTCTCTTTCTCTTTGTTTATCCACTGTAGGTTTTTACATTGTATTTATTATGAAGCTTACTACATAAAACATTCTATAGTTAAATCAGTTTTTTTTAACTGATAAGAGCTCAACCTCAGGCAAATACAAAAATTCTATACTTTTACTTCTCCTCCCTCTACATTTTAGGTTTTGATGTTACAATTGATATATTTTCATAATTTGTATCTCCTAGCAAATTGATGTAGCTTTAGTTATATTTAATAGTTTTGTCTTTTACCTTTATACTAGAAATATACATTATTTATACATCACCATCACAGTATTCGAAGTATTCTGAATTTGACCATGTACTTAAATTCTATCAGTGATTTTATACTTTTATATGTTTTTTATGGTACTAATTAGTGTTCTTTGATTTCAGCTTGAAAAATTCTCTTTAGTATTTCTTGTAAGGCAAGTCTGGTGGTAATAAACTAGCTGAGTTTTTCTTTGCCTGAAAAAAAACTTTTATCTCTCCTTCATTTCTGAGACAGGCTTTTCCATTAAAGAATTTTTGATTGGCAGTTTTTGTTTTTTTTTTTTCTGTCACCACTTTGACTATATCATCCCAGTCTATCCTGGCCTGCAACATTTCTACTGATAAATCCACTTATTGCTTTACGGAGGTTTGCTTTTGTGTGAAGATATTTTTTCCCTCATTTCCTTTTTCAAGATTATCTCTTTGTCCTTTCCTCTAGACAATATGATTATAATAAGTTTTGGTGTATTATTGTTTGGATTGAACATGATTAGATATCATTGAGCTTTTGGAACCTAGATACTTATGTCTTTCCCAGATTTGACAGGTTTCCAGCTCCTATATTTTAAATAAGCTTCCTGTCCCTTTCTCTCTATCTCTTCTCCTTCCCATGTCCCAAAAAAATGAGAATGTTAACATGTTTGATGCTGTTTCATAAACCCTGCAGGCTTTCTTCGTTTGTTTTTGTTTGTTTTTTTTTTCTCCTCTGACTGTGTATTTTCAAACAGCTTGAGTTCACAGATTCATATTTCTATAGACAAGTTCTTGTGTTGACATTCTTTATTAAATTTCTTATTTTGTTCATTTTGTTCTTCAGCTCCAGAATTTGTTTGATTCTTTTTTATTGTTTCAATTTATTTGTTAAGCTTATTTTGTGTATTGTTTCCCTGATTTTGTTGAAATGTCTATCTGTGATCTCTTAAAGTTTAGTGAGTTTCCTTAAAACAATTACTATGAATTATTAGGTGATTTGAAGATCTCCAATTTGGGAGATCGCTTACTAGAAAATTATTGTATTTGGGGGGAATATTATCCTTTCTTGGCTGGTGATTTCTGCACACTTGATGGTGCAGTCCCCTGCTCCAGACTATATGGACTGTATTGGAGGGGAGATACTTTCCTCTATAAATAGATGCAAGGACACCAACCGTGTGGAGTATGACAGTTCAGGCTCCAATGAGGGCAAAGCAGGTAGTCTAAGCACAGTTCCATCATCTAAGGTCAATGTTTATAATGATTACAGAGGTTTATACCAGCCACTACTCTGGATGTCTGCAGTAGTGGTAACAGCTGTTGGGATGGCAAAGGCTGCTGGAGTCATCCTGATATCTTTTCTCCCATCAGAGATGTGTTAGCAATCTTTCTTTTTACCTTGAGAGCACACTTGCACTGGAAGTTGCATCAGTGTCTTATGTGCAATGTCATGGAGTGGCCAGAGAACCAGAGTCTAAAGCAAGGATACATGTGTAGGATCAAGCATGGGTACTCGTAGACTAAGCCTTCAGTGTCCAGAGTAGCAGTGACACCAGTGCTGAGGTACATATACCCCCACTGTCATGTTGGAAATAGTACATGAGATGTGGGTGACTGAGGAGCAGTTACAGATCTGGGTTCCAGAGTATAGGTGTACATATAGCTACAGCAACTATGAGGTCTGGGGTCACACTAGCCCATAGCAGTTGTGAATCTGAGTCTGAGGTGTAGGCACAAAAAGTGCAGCTACAGAGCTAGAGTCTGGAGAATGAACACATAAAGAACTGCAGTAGCTCTGGCATCCAGGGATGGGCAAGCTCTCTGTGACTGTGGCTCAAATGCCATAGGCATGGGCACTTATGGAGTGGATATAGATTCAGAATCCATGGTGCTTAGAGTAAACAAGGTTCCAGGTCCCAGGCCAGGGCTCTCCCACAGCTGCAGTAGCTCAGCTGTATCGATAAATACAGTGCAACCACAGAGCTGAGGTTTAGAGTATAGACATGTGTGGAGAGGTTACAACTTCAAGGTCAAGGGTACATACATGTTTGTGAGTGGTTGCAGCTCAGGTCCTGGAGGGACACAAAAGCTTCTTGGAGGGATGGAAAGGTAGAACATGCAGCCTTTTCTCTTTCTCTGTGGCATCCACAGTCTTGGTAATTGTTAGTTACATCAGTGTTGAAAGATACCTATGTCCTCTGCCAAACAGGTCACTGGAGACCATGGTGGCACCCACCATGTGTCTGAATCTGATGGCCCCTTCCCTTCTTCTTTGTTCCTAGCCATCTCCAGATGTCTGTTATGCCATTTTTCTAGCAATCCTTTCTGTGTGATTATTTGTTTGTTTGTTTGTTTGTTTGTTACCTCTATGTTGTTGCAGGTTCTTAAATGGGCCATTGAGACTTTGCAATTCTTTTGTTCACAGAGAGTTGTGTATTTTAGGATTTTTTTTTTTTTTTTTGAGTTGGAGTCTCACTCTGTCACCCAGACTGGAGTGCAGTGGCCGCTCCCGGCCACCACAGCCTCGACCTGCTGGGCTCTGGCGATCCTTCCGCCTCAGCCTTCCAAGTAGCTGGAACTACAGGC
>CAUYQG010072855.1:0-72008 GCA_963574415.1 Tarsius wallacei | reverse complement strand
AAAAAAAAAAATCCCGAAGAAAAGCCAGTTCCCATGGTAACGCAGCTTTAATTAGAGACTCCAAGGCCAAGTGGGGCCTTTCCCCAGCTGGGCAGGAGGGAGCCAGGAGGGGCCCTGCTGGACAGGGAGACCACGCCCTTCCCCTACCCATCTCAGTGGGGGTGGGAGGACCTGGTGTCAACTTTGGCTCCGGCCCCTAAATCCTTTCAACATCCTGGCAGAGCGGAGGGGCTGGACTCTTTGGCAGATAGGGAAACTGAGGCAGAGTGAGGCAAAGGCACTCACCCAAGGGAACCTGGACCCTTGTGGTGGGTCAAACCAGTTTGAGGACTGAACCCAACAGGCTGATGGGGCTTGAGGGACTGTGGATGGTGGCAGGTGGGGACAAGGTTAGTGTGAATTTCCTGGAACTGCTGGAGGGGCGTGCTCGTCATTGTCTGACTCAAAATAAAAGTCTCTTTATGGAGAATGAGCCCCCGACTTCATGCATTTGTCCCAGGTGGGCTGGTGGCCCGTGTCTACTTTCTTTTTTTTTTTTTTTTTTTTTGAGTCAGCACACTTACGGCCACCACAGCCTCGACCTCCTGGGCTCAGGCCATCTTCCCGCCTCAGCCTTCCAAGTAGCCAGAACTACAGGCATGTGCTACCACGCCCAGCTAATTTTTGATTTATTGTAGAGACGAGGTCTCGCCAAGTTGCCCAGGCTGGCCTTGACCTGGGCTCAGGCAGTCCTCCCGCCTCGGCCTTCCAAGTAGCTAGAACTACAGGCGTGGTTGCCCAAGCTGACCTCAAACCCCTGGGCTCCAGCAGTCCTCTGGCCTCGGCCTCCCAAAGTGCTGGGATTACAGGCTTGAGCCACCACGCCCAGCCTTCCTGGCTACTTTCCAGGCTGCGTGAGAATGAGCCCTCAACCCTTGGCCAGACTGCTCTGGTGCTTCTGTTCCACGGTCCCCTTCCCTCCCGCTGTGCCCTCTTTTGGGGAATCTGGGACCACCTCCCTGCCTTCCATTGCTGGGGAAGGCCCGTTCCCCTCCCTCCCTGCATCAGCTGCCCCGCTACCCTGGCACAGTTGGGCAGGTGGTGTCCCGTGGCTGGGACAGGCTGTGGCCCGCAGGACCGCTTTTCCAGGAGCAGGGTGTGGCCGCTCTGCCCGACAGACTCCCCCCCCCCCCCCCCCCCCCCCCGCCGGGGGGGGGGGGGGGGGGGGGGGCCCCCCCCCCCGCCCCGGGGGTCTTGTTTCCCCTCCCTCGGGCTGGTGGATTTCCTCCTCCTCTGACTAATGCCCTGTCCTGGTGTGAGAGCTCTGGAGTGGCTATCAAGATCTCCAGCTTCTCTCCCCACCCCCCCAGGCAGTATTCTCCTACACCCGAAAGTGTCCCCGGTTAGCGATTTAGCATCTTGGCGAGGGCATGGTTACCGGGGGCTTGGGGAACCCGCGTGCACCCAGGAAGCCATCCGGTGTTCTGAAAAAACAAAAACAAAAGCAAAAAAACAACACGATGGACTGCAGTAGTGAAGCGAGACTATCAAACTCCAGAAAGCGGGAGAGAAATCCTTTTTTGGGCACGCGGACTTCGGAGGGTTCGGATGGGGCGGGGGGAGGGGGGAGGACGCCTGTCTTTGTTTAAACGCTTGACATTCCTGTCGTCTTGCTTGCTTACGGGGGTAGACCGTGTGTGCGCGCGCCTGGGGAATAAACACATGTTGGAAACCTCGATATTATTTTCTGAGCAGAAACCTGCAGCCTTTAGTAACCGGCAAAGTGTAGCGTCACCTATCTGGATAAAAGGGAAATAAACTTTAATGACAACTTTGTGTACCGAAGTGTCCCTAGCTTCTTATCTCTCCTTTTGACTTTGAGTCACTTGATTGTCCCTGATATTTCCCCACCTGAGCCTTCCCCAGTTTTCAGTCACAACCACTGCGCAACCCGCCTCATCAGATGTTAGGTCTGGTTGTGGTTTCTGAACTGTAGTCATGTACTCCTCGTTTATTTCAGCGACTGTTAAACCAGGAGTCCTTGCCAGGATTAAGAGGGATGTGGCGCACAGGAGATATCTGGGGAGAATTTTTACCGTTTGAAAGAAAGAAAGAGCTGCTGGTGGGATTTGGTCAGTCTTCAGCTCGTTTGCCCAATCCGTAGGCATTTAAGAGCTTCCCCTTAAAAATTAACTGTTTTTTAAAGCGAAAAAAAAAAAAATCTCCAGTGTCGGCACTCTTATTTATGAGACCTGGGCTAGCAGACAGAACGATTTAAACAAGAGAAACACCAATAAAGTGAACGAGCAGACGTAGCGCGCGCTTGTTTGGGCGGGCGCAGGGAACAGGGATGAGGGAGGAGAGGCGGCAGAGATTTCCAAGCTCTCCCCACGGGGGATTGTAGAAGCGCGGAGGATGGAAGTGTGTGTAGTGTGTGTGCCAGGGAGCTGGCGGGTATTTTCCATCCTGTGAAAGCAGCATCACTCCGAGGGTGGCGGCTCCTCCTCCGGGGCCAGGACAGGGAACCCGGCCTTCCCCCAGCCCTCCCCCGGCTGCCACCCGAGCCTCTTAGCTCTATATCTGCAGCATCAGCGAGAAAAGCCCCGCGCGCAGACTCAGTGCGCACCGCCGCAGTCTCGAGCCGGGGGCGGGGGCGGGCGCCGCAGCGCCTTCGCGCCTTGCGAAGTGGCACTAACGCCAAATACCCCTTAACATTTGGCAAGAACTCGTGTCTGTCAGAACGCCTGCCTCCCCTAATAATGCTGGTCCTCCTTTTTCCCGGGTCCGAGGCCAAAAAGGGAAGCCGTCTCCACTCCGCTACCTTGCGCCGTGCATTCCGATGCGCGGCAATATGGTGCAATGCACTTGCTCCCCTCGCCGCCTTAGTAAGATTTCACAAACTTCCAGCAGCCGCGTGGGCAGAGACGTTGTGCACTCCCCCGTCTCTCTCCAGACCGCAAACTTGAATAAGCTCCCCCGCGTCTTCCAAGCATTTGCCCGCGGCTCTGGTGCTCACTCTCCAAGGCGCACCCTTGCCGAGTTGGGGGTGGGGGGGTGCAGGAGTGGGGTCTTTTCCTCACTGCGCTGCACATTTCTTGCTGGATGACTGGGGGGTGCAGCGCGTCCTTCACAGTGGAGTGGTTTCCTCTTTGCGAGCAGGAGGAAGTCTCCAGGCCCGCCCTCCTCACTCTCATCCCTACCAACTCCGCCGCGGAGCCAAGCCAGCGTGGGAAATAGGTCCGACGTGTGCTGCATGGAGAACAGCGTGGCCAGACTGCGGGGCCATGAAGCCGGCTGGCTTTGCTCGCTCCCCAGGCTCCGACCTTTCCGCAGCAGCAGCCAAGAAGTGGCGGCAGTTTTGCCCGGCAGCGCAGTTCTGGGCAAGGACCGGGATGGGCGGGCCGGGGGTACCCGGGAGGTGAGAGGAGCCCTCGGGGCGCCCTTGCGGTGGCTAGAGCTCCCAATCCTCTTCCGCCCCCTGTCTACGGGCGGACACTCTCCCCCCCAGCCTCCCGCCGGCGCGGAGGGTGAAGGGAGGAGAGAAGCCGTTTCCCCCACCCCCGCCCCATTTCCGCAGTCTTAGAGCCAGTGTCACAAGTGCTCAGCAATTTCATTAAATGGAACCGGGGGACTGAATCCCCCCCGGTACCAGACCTCACCGAGGGAATATGATATCCGGCTTCACTCCCACCCACGAACCCCGCCCGGCTTCTCAGACCCGAGGCTGCATTTATCTTCTCAACCTGAGAGGAAAGGGTTCAGAAGGAAATGGGATCGAAAGTGTAACCGGCTGCAATAAATTAAAGAGCCGACTGCTGCTGCTGCTGGTGCTGCTGCTTAGGCGGCCAGAACTGGAGAGAGAAAATGAGAACAGTGTCCTAAAGCCTGCGTTGATCAGAGCGGTGGGACGTCATCGCATGTAGGCAGCAAAATGTTTTAGGAAATGTTGGGAATTTCTGGTTTTCTCTTTGTTGGCCTCTTTAAAAGGACAATAAAAAGAAATGTCCCTTTGAAACCAAGACATAAAATGCAATTGATTAAAATATAAATACCACCCCACTCTAATACACATTTAATAAAAGCTTGACCGATTAATCCTTTTCTATGACAAATTTTCTACCCTAAACTTACAATATCGGTATTTTTTTTTAAGATTACCTGCTAACCTAGCTTGCTTAAAACTGCTTTCCAGTAAAGAAATTTCAGTGACTGAACTGAAAAATAGCATTCAGGGTCCGTGATGTAGTTAAAGCCTCAAGAAAAGACAGTAAGAGAAGTAACTACAACAAAAATTTATGGTTAGGAATACCAAGTAGGTGCTGGAGATATGATCTCAGGGGGGCTTTCATTTATAATAAACGCTGTATTCACAATAATACGAGAAAAAGGTTAAATACAGTAAACATGATAGCCAGTTCTGGAAAGAAATATAAAGCAGTTTGACAGAAAGGGAGAAAGTGACTCAAGAACTCCACCAAGGGACAAACGGAGGAAATGACACTCGGATATTTCCAAATCCATTGACCTTTCGTCTTTTTAAAAACGGCCTTCTGTATGCGGGCACGTTTTTTAGGTTTTTATGATCAACTATTTCTCTAACTACTGTTGCTAAATTTGATACTTCAGTCTTCTTTCTCTAAGTAATTACTAGAAACGATTGTCCTTTAAACATTTTATTTGAAGTAGCAGATATAGCTATGCATACTATCACATGTATGACTCCGATCCTTGAGATTGAGAAACTTTAGGCATATTTTGAAGTCTTAAATCCTTGCTTGTAGTATTAAAATGTGTAGTAGACTGAAATGGATAAATTATTCATTGCAATAACAGCCTTCTTGATGGACATTAAAACTCAGCAGTTTAAATCAGGAAACCACAGATTTCCTTTTAAGAAGGTAATAACTGCTTGCACAGTGGTTATTTAATTGGTCTGTAGCCAAGAAATAGAATCAGTTGTGCTGTTTAAATCATGAAATCATATTATGCAAAGCTATATATTACAATATATCAATAAAAGGAAAACACAGAAACTAAGCTAAGTTGATTCACACTGCCTATTGTCTAACTGTAAAACATTTACACAGGCCAATATAAAAACCTCATTTATAAAGAAAAAGAAACTTTAAAAATAAGTTTAAGTGTTGATCTAAGTATTAATTCATAGACTGATTTTCAGACTTCAGTAGAGTGCTTTGGGACTTGGAATAATACACTTGATAGAAATAATTTTTACTTTAAGCTTAGCATGCATTGGCAGGTTTTCTTTTTTTTTTTCTTCATTTTCTAAAGTTTTAAAAGCCAAAACATACATGATATAGCACAGATTTACAATTATGGTACATATGTGAATATCCAGTCAGTTACTGTAACTGACAGATACATTGTCTTTTATTTCTAAGATAGTTTATGGATTCTTTTCAACTTTACATTAATTTTCATACATCCTCAAAAATCTAAGCTTGGGGTACACAATGATTTGTAAAATCTAGATAAGGTTTTGAGAAAATAAAACTTTATGATTTAAAAACAGTATATCCTATTTTTAGGGCCATCTGAAGTGATCCCTTTTCACTATCAATGGTAAAATTGGACATACCAATGTCTTTTGCAACACAAACCAATGCCATTTAGCACATTTTTACTATCGTGGCAGGATATGGTAAATGCTGCTATGAAGAACCTTGATAATATGTTAAGAATTTTAAGAATATCTCATAATTGCTTGTACAAATGCAATACTCAAATAAGTGACCTTGCTTATACTAAGAAAATTATGAATTAGCTTTAGAAGTTTTAGCTCCTCACTATGTTGACCTATACTAGCTAAGTTAGTTACTTTTTTTGTTAATCACCAAAGGGTACAAAACTTTATTCAAGCAAAGTTAATTGTAATTAGAAAATACATAACATAGAAAGTTTTTAGAATGAGAAATTTGACGGACTACTTCAGCAGTAATTAATTTTTCAGTGGCATTCAGACCTTTCTAAATATTTCAGACTTTGTCTTTGGGGCCTAACATAGCATTGTACTTCTTGGCCCCCTTGTGGCTAGAAGAGACCATTCACTAGTTCTGGGCAGTCCTGAATGGAAGGGAAATTTCACTTGCCCAAAGAAAATGGGTGGCTGATATGAAATCAGTGTTCAACTGTCTATAAGGTCAAACTGGTTATTAACCCGACTTAGAACCAATAACTGGAGATATCAATAAATTTCAAACTGACATTTACTTTGGAAAGTAGTTGTATGTTTTAAATGCCTGTTTCAGCACTTATTTAATAAATTATGCAAGTAAAGCTGAATTATGAAGTATAACAAATAATATGGGTCTCAATAACACATCCCTATAAATCGGCAAGTGTGCTATTCAGTCACAGATGGAAATTCACAGTTCCATTGGCAAGACAAGTTCTTCATAAAGCTACATACACTTGTACCTGGTGATTTTTAACATTATCAAAAATATTTTCGTCTAGTTAATTTTTTTTCTAGTAACATGTAGAGTCTAACAGGACTCCTGAACAGGACTCTTTATAAAGTATTGTTGACTCACAGTGGGATAAAAAGATTGAAATGATCTTTTGTACGAATGTTTTTTTTCCTTACACTTCTTTTTATTTCTTGTTTTTGCTGTGGAACTGATTCTCTATATTGTCTCCAAATGACTGGATTAAAAAACCCACTATAAAAACATAAACATAAACTTTGAATTTGGCTAATTTATGCATAAAATATCAAGTGTTTTGATATTTATTAAAATAACATCAGTGATTAGCAACAGTGTAGAGTATCAATAATACATACCTAAACTTAGTACTGAAAGGTTCACTACATCCTTCTGTTCCTGAATGTTTTTTGTCTTTCTTTCTAACTATTAGTCACTGCCTGATCATGTCTGCTTATTTTAAAGGAAGAAATTGTCTCTATCCCTGCCTTTTCAATAGTATCTGATATATAGCTTCCTTTTTCTGTTTCCTATCTTTCTTATAAAACAGATTTATTTAAAACATAGTAGAGAGAGTAAGAGCAAACATAGTTATTGACAAAAAGCCAAACTCTGTAAAATGTCTAAAGAGATTTATTCTAAGCCAAATATGAGTGACCAAGATACAATCTCAAGAGGTCCTGAGGACATGTGCCTATGGTGGTTGAGTTACAGCTTCATTTCATACATTTAGAGAGACAGATGTGATAGGCAAAGACATAAATCAATATATATGTAAGGTATCTATTGGCTCAGACAAGAAAGGAAGGACATTTCAAAGCCGGGCATACAGGTCACAGGTGGATTCAAAGATTTTCTGATTGGTAATTGGTTGAAAGAGTTTAGCTCAGTCTAAAGAATGTGAAGTCAATAGAAAGAAATGCTTGAATTAAGGTAAGGGGGGTTGTGGAAGCCAAGATTCTTGCTATGTTGATGGAGACTTTAAGTAGCAGGCTTCAAAGAGAATAGGAGGTAAATGCCTCTTTTGGGGCCTTAAGAGATGTCAGACTCTTCCTAGAGAAGGAGATTCCTTACAGATGCAAATTTCCCCAAGAGAAGGCTTTGCAGGACCATTCTAAAATATGACAAATAAATATATTTTGGGGTAAAATATTTTTATTTCCTGTTAAACGTTTGATGACTACGCCGGTTACTATAATTTGATCTTACGTTTTATACATTGAGACATTGCAATGTTACCCATAAATAGGTGAAATTATTATGTGTTGATTAAAGAAATAATAAAATATCATGTCTTGGCAAGGATGCTGAGGAATTGGAACCCTTGTGTACTGTTGGGGGAATGCGGAATTGTGTAGACACTGTGAAACAACACGAAGTTTCCTCAAAAAATTAAAAACAGAATTACCATATGAAAAATATTTTTATTTCCTTTAGGGTCTGCTATCTGTCTTGTGATGCTATACCAAAGTAGATTGGAATTTGGTATCTTATTTTCCACAGAATCTGTTTTGTCAGTCAAATGATGTCTGTTTTAGCGTTATTATTAGTCAGTTGTGCCTAATCTCCAAAAGGGAGGGAGTATAACTAGGCATGCTTGATCTTCTTTCCTGTCATGCTGGAATTCAGTTTTTCAGGCTTCCTTTAAGTCAGAAGGAGTCAGTTCAGTTGGCTGGAGCACTTAGAATTTTATTTTTGGTTTACATGGTGAATTTTAAAAGCTGTCATTGAAAGTAAGGCAGTGCCCATGTTTCTGTTTTATTTTCTTCTATAAAATAGTATTTCCCAAAGGTCTATAAACCTAACTTCCCTTCAAATTATTTTCTGTAGTCATCCTTACTATTGTTTTCCAGTCTGTGGATTATATAATTGTGAGCAGAGGTATTGTGATGCTAAGAAGGTGTAAGCTTTCAGGGTCTCTCACTTGTACCAGCCTCTTCCAAGACCTTGAAGTGATGCAGTAGTGGGAGAGTGTTTTCACAGTCACATGGTTTCGATATTTGCAAGAGTAAATATTTTAACTGTAATAGGTTAAGAACATGTCTTTCTTTCATTCCAATTTCCTCTTTGCCACACTTCTTGTTCAAATTGTGTTAGAGAAACTGCAAGCATATAGCTAAGGGAAAGTTGAGATGGGGGTACATTTGAAGATGTATTTTTGTGAGTTCACATTTTCTTTCTTTCACAGTTGCTTTACCTCTAGTCATTATGGAGTAGAATGACCTATAAGAATTTTCCTAAGATTCACTTTGCCAGCTTACCCAAAATGGTGGTGCAAAGGTGCAGTGTTAGAGATTCCGTTGTGATAGATTCTCACACGTAGGTGAGTAGTTGAGTTTAATCAAGGTTTAAATGTATGAAGCCAGAAACTAGTCTGCAGAAATGTCTTTCTTATTAAACGTTAAATTTCAAGTAAATAATATGCTATATCATTGATATTGAAGGTTCCAGAATATGCCTTAGTGTCATAAAGGATTATTTTGAGTTGAAGAAATTCGAGAATCAACAGCAGCAGGAGAAGTTTTTTTCTGAACTCCCTCTATCTTCCTAAAAGCAAAGGTTCCCTCAAATAATCCCCTTCTCTGTGAGTTTCACAACCAGAGAAAAACAAATCTTACCACCAAAGCTGAGAAGTCAGCACAAGGCAGCACCTGGATAAGAGAAACACTGTCATAAAGCTGTCATATCTTCCATTTATTTTTCTAAGAGTCCACTGATTATTTCTAAACATCATTTGTTTTTTCCAGAAACGATCTCTGCCTTTGCCCATACCTTATTAAGATGGTATACAAACCCAAAATTCTAACTACTTTCTTGAATCATATTTCTTTGTCAACTCCCATGTATATGCACACTTGCATGCCCCTCAAGAACATAATCTCAAGGAGTAGAGAAAAAGTTGTTCCTTTTTGACATTTTCTAATCAAAACAGAAATTGTCTCTTGTCAGGAATTACTCAATAAGGCAGCAGATGCACTTTAAAACACACTATTCTTTTGTATGAGTGTTTTAAACACAAATTGTGCAAAATACAAAATGTATCTAAATCCCTGCATTTGAGGGTCCACATATGTAGCAGTACTGCAAACAGAATTTGCATGTGTGGGCATAGGTCATCAAGTTGACTGACTAGAGGCACCAAGCATGTGACTCCTCCACAAGGAAGGGCAAAAACAGTAAGTAGATAACCACATATCAAAATTCAGCATCTAAGAGAAAACAATGTAATTCCACAGGGATGTAACACGGACCCTATGTGGAAGGAAAATTCAAGATGGCAGCATAAAGAGGGAAGTGAAACAACTGGCTAGGATTGGCTCAGAGCCAGGAAAGATTTCTCATTGCAGGGAAAAGGTAAGTGAGAGATTCCCAACAGTCCACATTCATACTATGGACATCTGCAATCCTAGCTACATGAGAGTCCACTGGTCCTCACAGACCGTGAGCTCAGTACAGGGAGTTACCTGGAATCTACATGACCACATTGTTCTAGAGAGAAAATCCATGCTGGGTTCCATCCATGACCTAGGACACAGCTGCTATAGCACTGACTCTATTAAGAGAAGAGTTGACACCAGACTACATCCTGTCGAATAACTCCTTTGTTTTCTCGTTCCCAATGCCTCTCTAACATCCTTCCATATCTACTCAGTGAGTTGCAGTGTCATGACACCAGCTGGACCCAAAGGTGCAGCCCCAACACTGGTATCCAAACCCATGCAGTGCCTCACAACCTGGGGCACAGGAGGTCCAGAACATCAGCAAGACTGCCTCCAGGACATAGGAATCAAAATGTGCACTCCTCAGAGCCTGAGAGCCACAAGTCTGAGGCCACTGCCACTGACAGCAACCCTGCACACACTACCCAGGGGCCTGAAACGGGCCCTCCTGACCTGACCTTGTCACTGTTGGTGTTTGCACATACCACCCAAAAGCCTGAAGACCAGCCCACCCAGTACTTCAGACCCCAACAAAGCCTCATTATAGCCTTCACAAACAACCACAGCCTAATCCACTGAAGAACTTGCAGACACCTCTGACATTGATTACAACTGAAGAAATCATATGAAAACTATACTATAGCAACCACTCAGGACCAAAGTCCAAGTACGGTACCCATGGACACTGTAGGTACATCTACTGGAAAAAGTCTTTTCCTATGAAAGCTATTCCATAAAACTGAAATGATTGACTTTTGCACCAGATGTGCAGATATCAGCATAAGGACACAAGAAAAACACAAAAAATCAAGGAAACACCACACTTTTAAAGGAAAGCAATAAATCTCCAATAACAGACTCGACTCCCCTCCCCAATGAATCAGTGAAGTACCTTCGAAAAGAGTTCAAAATGATGATCTTAAAGAAACTCAATAAAGTAAGAGAAAACACAGAGACAATACAAAGAAACAATAAAACAATTCATGATCTAAATAAGAAATTCAACAAGAAGATAGATATTATAAAACAGAACCAAACAGACTAAGCATGATGCCTCATGCCTGTAATCGCAGCACTTTGGGAGGCCAAGGCAGGAGAATCACTGGAACCCAGGAATCTGAGATCAGCCTGGGTAATATAGTGAGATGTCATCTTAACCAAAAATAAAAAAATGTTGCCAGGTGTGGTGGTACATGCCTGTAGTCTCAACTACTCTGGAGACTGAGACAGAAGGATAACCTGAACCCAGGAGGCTGATGCTGCGGTGACATTGAGTCTCTGACTCAAAAAAAAAAAAAAAAACAAAGAGAGAGAGTGAGAGAGAAACTGAAACTAAAGAAGTCAATGAATAAAATAAGAAAAAAATAATGCAATTGAGAGCTTCAGCAATAACCTATATAAAGCAAAAGAAAGAATTTCTGAATTTGAAGATAGTTCTTTTGAAATAACTCATTTAGACAATAAATAAATAAAAAGAGAGAGAGAGAGAGACAAAAGAAAAAAGTATAAAGATGAATGAAGGAATCCTGTGTGATATATGGGACACCAAAAACAAACACATATTTAAATTTTGGGAGTTCTATGAAAAGAGATGAGAAAAGGCCTAGAAAGACCTGTTCAATGAAATAACAGCTGAAAACTTCCCTAGTATTGGGAGAGAAATAGACATTAAGATATAGGCACCCACATACAAAATGCTCAAAGATTCCTAGATTCAACTCAAAAAGTCTTTTCTCAGGGACATTACAATTACACCGTCAAAAATAAAAGACAAAGAAAAAATGCTAAAAACTAATAGAAATACATCAAGTCACATACAAGGGAATCCTCAGCAGACTAAAGTGGATTTCTTAACTGAAACCTTACAGGCCAGGAGAGAATGAGATAATATATTGAAAGTGCTAAAAGAAAAAAAAGCTGCAAGCCAAGAATACTATATCCAAAAAAGCTATCCTTCACAAATGAAGTAATTCTTTTCCACACAAGACAAAACAATGAATCTATCACCAGTAGACCAGCCCTACAATAAATGCTTATAGGAATTCTACATCTGGAAATGAAAAAGTGATATTGGGCTGGTGCAGTGGCTCATACCTGTAATCCCAGCACTTTGGGAGGCTGAGGCAGGAGGAATTCTTGAGCCCAAGAATTTAGGACCAAAACCCCATGAGTTTGGGACCAGCCTAAGCACCATAGCAAGACCTCATTCCTTCAAAAAGTAAAATAAATAAATAAATTAGCTGGGCATGATGATGGTGGGTGCATGCCTGTAGTCTCAGCTACTCAGGAGGCTGAGGTGGAAAGATTGCCTGAACCCAGGAGGTCAAGGCTGCAGTCAACCATAATCATGCCATGGCTTAGATGACAGTGAGACCCCAACCAAAAAAAAAAGAAAGAAAGAGAAAATAAGGATGATATGTACCATCATGAAAATATGAAAATATATGAAAGTATGAAACTCATTTGTAAAACAGACACACAATTGATAAAGGGAAAATAATCAAATGATATCACTACCAAACAGCACCAAATTGCAGAGAAAAACAATAAGAGAGGATGAATGAAGCAAAAGATATATAAAGTAATCAGAAGCTGATTAACAAAATGACAAGCATCACTCTTCATTTATCTTACTATTAACAACCTTCAGGCTGGGCACGGTGCCTCACACCTGCAACCCCAGTACTTTGGGAGACTGAGGTGAGAGGATTACCTAAACCCAAGAGTTTGAGATCAGCCTGGGCAATGTGGCAAGACCTCATCTCTACAGGAAATAAAAGAAAATTAACCAGGCGTGGTGTGCATACCTGTAGTCTCAGTTATTTAGAAGTATGAGGTGAAAGTATCACCTGAGCCCAGCAGGTCCAAGTTGCCCGTGGCTGTGATCATGCCACTGCAGTTCAGTCTGGGCAACAGAGTGAGATTCCAACTCAAAACAAAAAAACAAAACAAAACAAAAACCTTTGAATGTAAATGGTTTGGGTTCCACAATTTTAAAACAACACATTCTGGCTGAGTGGATTTAAAACAATACAGATAAACAAAAAAAGCCAAGATCCAATTATGTGTTGCCTCCAAGAAATGCACCTCACCTGCAAAAACACATATAGACTGAAAGTTAAAATAATGAAAAAAAATTTTCCATGCAAACATTGCAATTGATGCCACAAAAATACAAAAGATCATTAGAGATTGTTATTGACAGCTGTATGACAAATTAGAAAACACAGAGGAAATGACAAAACTCTGGGACACATATAACGTAGCAAGACTGAACCAGAAAGAACTAGAAAACCTGAGCAGAATAACAAGTAATGAGATTGAGTCAGTAATAAAAAGTCTCCCAACGGCCGAACTCGTGGCTCAGCCTGTAATCCCAGGGCTTTGGGAGGCCAAGGTGAGTGGATTGCCTGAGCCTGCAGGTTCGAAACCCGCTTGGGCAACTTGGCGAGACCTCATCTCTACAATAAATCAAAAATTAGCCGGTCGTGGTAGCACACGCCTGTAGTTCCAGCTACTTGGAAGGCTGAGGCAGAAGGATCACCGGAGCTCAGCAGGTCGAGGCTGTAGTGGCCGGAAGTGGCCACTGCACTCCATTCTGGGTGACAGAGTGAGACTCCAATTAAAAAAAAAAAAAAAAGTCTCCCAACAAAGAAAAACTCAAGAGTGGTTGAATTTACTGCTAAATTCTACCAAAATTTTAAAGAAGAATTAGCCCCAATTATTTTCAAACTCTTCCAAATAACTGAAGTGGCAGAAATTTCTTACATACTCCATCCTATAAGGCCAACATTGCCCTGATACCAAAACTGTACAGGGAAAAAGAAAAGAAAACCACAGGCCAATATACCTGATATACCTAGATACAAAAATCTTCAACAAAATACTAACAAACTGAATCCAACAACACATCAAAAATATAATACACGACGGTCAAGTCACACTTATATCAGAAATTTAGATTGCTTAATATATGCATATCAAAAAACTGTGGCACATCACCTCAACAAAATGAAGAACAAAAATCATATGATCATCTCAGTAGATGCAGGAAAAAGCATTTGATAAAACTGAATGTCTTTTCATGATAAAACTCTCAACAAAAATTAGTGAAAAAAGATATGTACCTCAACACAATGAAGACAATATATGACAAACCAATAACTAAAGTTATACTGAATGAGAGAAGCTGAAAACATTTTCTTTAAAAACTAGGACAAGACAAGCGTGTTCATTTTCACCACTCTTATTTAACAAAGTAGTGGAAGTGGTAGTCACAGCAAGTAAGAAAGAGATAGAAGAGCACCTAAACTGGAAAAGAGAAGGTTAAATTGCCCCTGTTTGCAAATAACATGATTTTATAAATAGAAAACCTAAAAACACCATAAAAAAATTCTTAGAACTGATTAAAAGAATCAGTGAAATTGTATAAATTCAGTGAAATTGTATTATTTGACAAAAGACTAATATCAAGACTACAAAAATGTCAAACTCAATAGAAAAAGATAATCCAATTTAATGGATTATCTTAAATGGATCACTAAAAAATGAGCAAATGATCTAAATAAACATACAAATGGCCAACAAATATGTTTAAAAAAACCCCTAAGATGTTCGGTATCATTAGTTATCAAGGAAATGTGAAATCAATACTATAATATAATGAGTTATTATCTCTCTCCTCAGTTAGAATGGCTGTTATCAAAAAGACAAAGAATAACAAACAGTGGCCAGGATGCGGAGAAAAGGAAACTCTTTTTTTTTTTTTTTTAAGTTGGAGTCTCACTCTTGTCACCCAGGTTGGAGTGCAGTGGCACGTTCACAGCCACTGCAGCCTTGACCTGCTGGGCTCAGGTGATCTTTCCACCTCAGCCTTCCAACTAGCTGGAACTGTGGACTCAAGCCAATGTGCCTAGCTAGTTTTTGTGATTTATTTCAGAGACAAGGTCTCACCAAGTTGCCCAGGCTGGTCTTGAACCCCTGAGCTAAGCAATCCTCTCATCTCGGCCTCTCAGAGTGCTGGGATTACAGACTGAGCCACCGCGATCGGCCAAAGGAAACTCTTACACACTGTTTGTGGGAATGTAAATTAGTATGGCCATTATGAAAAACAGTATGGTAGTTTCTCAAAAAACTAAAAATAGAAGTACTATACAATTCAACAGTCCCACTACTAGTTATTTATTTAAAGGAAAGTGCATCAGAATATCAAAGAGATACCTACATGTCCATCCTTATTGCAGCTCTATTCAAGGTATACAGAATCAACTAAAAGGCCCATCAACAGATGAATGAATAAAGAAAATGTAGTATATATACACAATAGAATACTGTTCAGCCATAGAAAAGAATGTTGCTTAGCTCCATATCAATAAAGTTCTAACTTAAGTGTACCCCATGTCACTACATAGTCCTTATACATAGTGATATACTGCTTTAATTACAACAGAAAGAACCTATAGTATGATTATTTCTCCCAGTAAGAGAATGCTTCTGCCGGGTGCCTGTAATCCCAGCACTTTGAGAGATCAAGGAGAGAGGATTGCCTGAGTCCAGGGTTGGAGACCAGCCTAGGCAACTTGGTGACCTCGTCTCTACAATAAATCAAAAAATAGCTGGGTGTGGTGGTGCGTTCCTACAGTTTTAGCTTCTTGGATGGCTGAGGTGGAAGGATTGCCTGACCCCAGCAGGTTGAGGCTGCAGTGGCTGTGAGTGTGCCATTGCACTCCAGCTTGGGCGACAGTGAGACTTCAACTCAAAGAGAGAGAGAGAGAGATTGAATGTCTGTTCCCTCTCCTTGAATTAGAAAAGACTCTTTTATTGGTTTTAACAGTAGAATACCATGGAACTAGTTCCTATCTGTTAGAATACTCTCTCTGGAAGCCCTGAGCTGACACCTACTAAGTCCAATTTGTGACTGCCATGCTGAAGTGGGCATGTATCATGTAGACATTGTAAGTGACAATTTCGGCTGAGGCCTGTCTTCTAGCCATTCCCTCCAAGGCACCAGACACAAGAGTCAAGCCATTTTGGATCCTCTAGATCATCAGTCCATTTGATAACTGAATATCATTAAGGTGTCTCAGTTGACACCATATGGAGCCAATGAATCACTCACACGATCCCTGCCCAAATTCCTGACTCACAAAATATGGGCGAGATATATGTTCATTATTACAGGCACTACATTTCAGAATGGTCTGTTACTCAGTGATAGATAGCTGGAGCATGAGTATTTGGTTTGCTAACTTAATGGATGCCGAATGTCAGTACTAGATTTAATAATGATAATTGTTACCATATGGTGGTTCATTTTTGTGCCAGACACCATTCTCAACACCATTCATTTAATCTTTGAAGATTATCATTTAATACAATAACCCTATGAAGTTATTAGATTATGGAGATTATTTTCTACCTAGTATAGATAAAGACACTGAGATTTAAAGAGGTTAAGTAATAAAGAGGTGTCAAAGCTATGAAATGACTAAGACTGGAGGATCCAACACAGTTCTTTCATGTTTGAAAACCTTTTCTCTGATCCTTAAAATACCATCTCGCATTATAATGGGAAACAGATTTAATTAGTATATAAAGTTTTGCCCATAAGTAGACATACCAAACATCTTTCTTGTTTATATTACTTTATTTAATTAATCTTATGTGGGTATTCCTTGCAAAAACCTGTCTCCAGCACAGCTAATTTTAACTGACAATCTGTGCTCAGAGTTCTCTGGATTAAAATATAGAGTAGGGTTGTATTTAAATGTACCTATCTCCTTTATGTCAGATAAAAACAAAGGTGCCATTTGTTCCTAACACTTAAGGGCACTACACTTAATTCAAAATGTTTTGAAAGACACGCTTCAATTCAAGGAACTGTATTTCCAAAGGTGACACACGATCCGTATTTATGGAAAATTCACACTCATTGATATTTTGTATCTGCTTCACTATGTTTTGTCTTTGTGATCTATGCCATAGCTATAGTGTTACAATGAGTTTTCTAGGTATTTTCAGAAAGAGGCTCTCTTTTAAGAGGGTTATTGATTCTAACTTTTGTAACAGAGTACTATTTTGTAATAATAATAATAATAGCAACTATAATCAAATAATAATGATGATAATAATAATCATTTGGGTCCAGTGGCTCATACTTGTAATCCCAGCACTTAGGGAGGCTAAGGTGAGAGGATTGCTTGAGCCCTAGAGTTCAAAACTAGCCTGGGCAACATGGTGATTCCTTTTCTCTACAATAATTCAGACAACTAGCTGGGCATGGTGGAGCACGCCTGTTGTCTCAGCTACTTTGAAGGCTGAGATGGAAGAATAAGCTGAGCCCAGCAGGTCAAGGCTGCAGTAACTATGATAGTGTCACTGTCCTACAGCCTATAAGACAGAGTGAGAATCTGACTTAAAAGAAAAAAAAATAACTATAATAATCAAATAATAATGATAATAGCAATTTTAATAGCAAATACTTTTCTTGAGCACTTATACCAGGGCAATTCCAAACTCTTTACATATATTACATTATTTAATAAAAATAGATTAATATTCATAAGACCTCATATTTATATATACCTTTGTACTTTTTGGCTTCCTTCAGATCCTACATCATTTATTAAGGCTTTGACCTTTATTATGTGCCTGAGGGATAAACAAGTAGTTTGACAAGAACTGCACTCTACTGGAAACTAGGAGTGCCTTCTTCATGAAGGGTCTGAATTTCTGTGCAGATCATTATTCAGTATTCACCAAAGTGCATTACTGACTATGATCAAGCATAGGAAGTCATGTACCACCAGGAAGTCTAGAAGTCAAGATGGTCACGTGAATTGCTTGAGCCAAAGACACACGAGCAGAAATGTTGTGGGTCTCTTTCTGGTGTAAGTAAAAACCAGCACATAATTCCCCATCTTTTTTTCTTAACATGTATATTAGTTAGGGTTCTCCAGAGAAAATGAACCAACAGAATTTATAAATAAATGAGAGAGAAAGAGATCGATTATAGGAATAAAAAATTGACTCGCGTGATTATGGAGGCTAAGAAGTTCCAAGATCTGCAGATGGCAAACTGGTTACCAAAGAAAATCAATGTACCAAGCCAAGTCTGAGGGCTTGAGAACCAGGAGAACTGATAGCGTAAGTTCCAGTCCAAAAGCTAGCAGGCTTGAGATCCAAGAAGAGCTAATGTTTTAGTTGAGTCCAAAGGCTATAGTGTCCTAGCTCAAGCAGTCAGGCAGGAAGAATTCCTTTTTTTTTTTCCTTTTTTTAACAAAAAGTTTTCTTTTTGTTCTATTCAAGTCTTCAACTAATTGGATGAGGACTACCCACATTAGGAGGACAATCTACTTGGCTCAGTTTACTGATTTAAATGTTAATCTCATCCCCAAACACCCTCACTGACACACTCAGAATAATGTTTGACCAAGTATCTATGCATCTTGTGGTCCAATTTAACACAAAAAAGTTAATCATCACAACATGTTCATATATATGTGTCATAAAATTAAAGCAACCTGGAGTCCAAGACATGGATTACAAAGAAGTTTCCTGATGATCATTGGTAAGGTCTGCTTTATGGCATATCACAGCACTTGCAATGTATTTTTCAGGTATGAAGTAAATGTTCAAGTCAAGAAAGTTAAGAGTGAAAAAACTGAAAATAGACATGCCTCAGGTTTTATTTAGTAGTATCTAATTAGTTGGAGCCCTATTACATTATTTAGTACATGTGCCTTGTAAAATGTAGGATTTTAATTAGAGGCCTCTCGGGTTCCTTAGAGAATTCACATTCTATGATTTTAGGTTTCCCAATTTCAAAGAGGGAAACAAGATCACATGAAAGCAAAACAACTGTACCTAAGTCCATTGAGCCCGTAAGATGAAATGTTGGGACTAGAATTGTGGTTTTCTATCTGCCTAGTAATCTGCTTCCACTGCACTGATTGATGTTCTTCTTAACTCAGCAACTGTTCAAAACAAACATTAAAATATATAACAAGTTTGGGAGTTATTGTATTTTATTATCAATGTATTGTTATGAAAATATTTATGGTATGTCATTTGAAAATGCCAGAGTAGCTCAGGAACTATGAGAAATGCAAAAGTATAATATGACCTAAATAATTCTACTATCTATCTATTAATTATTTATTTTTGAGTCAGAGTCTCACTATTGCCCAAGCTGGAGTGCAGTGGCACACTCATGGCCATTGCAGCCTCGACCTTCTGAGCTCAGGCAATCCTGCCTCAGCCTTCCAAGTAGCTAGAAATACAGGCATGCACCACCATGCCCAGCTAATTTTATGATTTATTGTAGAGACGAGGTCTCTCCGAGTTGCTCGGGTTGGTCTCAAACTTCTGAGTTCAGGCAATCCTCTCGCCTCTGCCGCCTGCCAAAGTGCTGGTATTACCAGCGTGAGCCACCATGCCCAGCCTTAATTGTATCTTAACCGTCATGGACTATAATCACATATAAGCACATGGTTAATTTGTTTAATATGAAAGTATTTTTGCCTTGTCTTCTCATGGAGAACCACACTCTTCAAGTGTAGGGCTAACTATGGTGTAAGATTATTAAAGACATATTTTTGAACACTAGCAAATGAGAGTCCACCATATAATAAATACAACTACCTTTAAGCTTGTCATCTAGAAAGTTTGTGTAATTACTCCTATGGCATTGCTATCACTCTGAACATTTTTGGATTTCCCCTTTGAGGTGCTTATAGCATTTTTGTGACAATTTTTTTAATCTCTTGAAGGTGTCATTGATTACTAGAAATGACCAATTTGCATTCAGAGCCTCTTTATGTGAATTAAATATGTGATAGAGCTGGATGATATTACATTTATTCAAATATGGAGTTGAAATACTTGATTTTTAGTATTTTGTGGTGGGTAGAAGTGACTTTGAAGGCAGAAGGTAGCCTACAGAAATGTCAAAATATATCAGAATCATTGAAGTTAGCTAAGAGTTCCCAAATAGACAATAGTATATTGAGGTCAATCACCCAATGATTAATTTAATTGTGTGTGCATGCTTTGACTACGTATTGCATGCATGGATGTGTGCATATAAAAAAGAAAGAGAGTCACTCATTGTTTTATACTTTATAAAATGTTATGAGAGGTATTATTTATATTTTGGAAGCATTTAGATCTAACTTGAGGAATCAAAACATGAACGTATAAAAAACAATATGTAAGGAAGGCTGAGACATTGAATTGCAGGCACTGAACCAATCCACTGTGACATGTTAAACAAAGACATTTTTTCTCTAGAAATTTTAAAGAAAATGATAGAGGGATATTTACAGGATTGTTTGACTGTAGTATTGCCTGAAGTTTCCACAATTTACAAGATTAATATAAGGCCATGTATACATCTTTAAAATTTTCTGAATGGGGCAAAATGAAAGATACTAGGTATCTTTGAGGTATTTGCCTTGGAGGACAACTGAAGAAAAAAACAGAGCTACTGTCTGATAATTAGCTGTACTCCTTCCTTAAGACTAAGCATAGTGCAGAAGGAATAGAAGGACTACCTGCCAAGAAAGTAATTGTGAGGATTTAACGAGCTCATGTATATAAAGTGGTCAACACAGAGATCAACATATGACTTATGCATCATAAATTTTAGCTTTCTTTTCTCTAGCTGTTTCACACTTTTAGTGATTATTTGCAAATCTATGGATATAAGATGAAAATGAATAATTTAGCACTGATGTGCAGTACAATGAGGAAGGAAATGGAGAAGAGATATGATCTAATCAAAATGAGTTAGTCATAATCCCTTGCCTTTGAAAAATAATAATATAGCTAAGTCATATTTATATCAAGCTCTTAACTTTTCATATCTATGATTTTTCTTTTATCCCTTCAATCACCCCAGGACTTTGGTCAGGCAGGTTATTATCATCATGTACTTAAAGAGAAAATTAGCAGCTGTGATTTGCACAAGTCATATAACTATTTTACACCAGAGCCTAAATGAAAATACAGATCCTGTGACTGTTAGACAGCCTCTGTGCTGGCCCCAGGGATTCTCATCTCTTGTGTAATCTCTCTTTTGTGGGCTGGACTACGGAACTCACTTCTAATGAACAGATTATGGTAAAAGTGATAGGTGTCACTTCCAACAGTAGGTTAAAAGGAGACTGCGGCTTCCATCTTAGAAGCTCTTTCTTGTGCTCTTCTTTCCTTGGTCAAAGGAGGCCAGCTACCACGTTGTGAGTAGCCCCATGGAGTGGCCCTAGTGGCAAGAATTTATTATCTCTGCCCTGCATCCAGCAAGAACCTTAAGCCTGCCAACAGTCATATGAATGAGCTTGAATCTTCTGAGACTTGCCAACAGCCATGTGAGGGAGCTTAAGAGAGAAATTTTCTTTAGTTGCATCTTTAATAGAGACCAAGAAGACACCTTGATTGCAAGTTGTGTTAGATACTGAGCCAGAGGCACCAGCTACCCATTCCAACATTCCTGACTCGAGGTAATATATTTTGTTGCTTTATGCCACTGAGTTTTGAGGTATCAAATTATGCAAAAAATAGATATCCAATATACATAATTTTCAGTTTTCTACAGTTTGAACATCTAGCTTACATAGTAGAACTTAGTTATTAACTTATTGTTGAAGCTTTCAATTTGGAATTTTCTGATACTTAATAACTGTGACTTTGGGCAATTTAATCCACCTCTCTGTGACTTATATTTCTTATATGTTACATGAAAATAATGGAAACAGAAACTCCCTATGGGAAGGACAAAAATAAAATCCATATAAAGTGCTTAGGTTTGTGCTGAAGCATAGTGCTTCATACATGTTATTATTATCATTACCTCATTGAAGTAGGAAGCACACCTGATATTACAAACAAATGAACATTTCTTAAAAATTAAGCAAGTAGTCAAAATTGTTACTATATATGAATCTATGATAAATAACAATATATATCAACATAAAAATAAATATATAGGATAATGTGGCAAACAAAAGGGTCAATCATAAACTAGAAGTTGTAAGAGGGAGGTTCTAGTATATTTCAGTGTGTGTTGATTTCTATTGTAGAAAGTGGCATTTTTCCATTTAATTATATTATTTGCCAGTTATCTTATTTTAGAAATCTCTTTATATAGCAGTTTACAGGTAATATATCATGTAATTATAAAAATGTTAATATTTTATAAAGACATTTTGTTACATTTGAATATATAAACATTTCATATGAATGCGCTTAAGTATAAATGGGAAAGTGTCAAAAGAATCAAATATCATATATTTAGAGAAAATTAAGTTTAGAAGTAGCTGTGATTTATGCTTTCCTAATCAAGGCATAAAGTGAAAAGAGTCAATGTGCTCTTGAACATCATCTGAGCGATACCACCAAGAACAGAAATAATCCTTAGTCATAACACCAACATGCCAAGGAGGACAAATAGGGAATATTGGGAGGAGGAGATTGAGAAACACGATAGAAGTTAAAATGTAAAAGAAGCATTATTGGATTTAGACTCTAAATCACATTCTAAACAAATCTAGTAGAACACTAAACACTATCATTGCTGTTTTTATTTTTCAGAGTATTTTATAAAGTGAATGTAAGAAATAAAGACTTTTACACAAATAAATAAAGACTATGAAGAAATATCATACGATAAACAGATAGCATTTGTTAGAATTGTATATCAGCATTTTCTTTTTTTTTTTCCTGTAACATTGGTAGGATACCTTTAACAGAGAGAGAAAGAGAGACAGAGAGAGAGAGAGACAGAGAGGGAAGAGGGAAGGAGGAGGAGCGTTTGTCAGCATTTTCCAGTCTGCATCAGACCTTTTGATTCTAACACAATATGATAAATTTTTTAAATCTTAGATGAGAGCAACATGGTGCTTTTAAAATTATTAAGGAACAAACTTCTAGGTTTTTTTTGGAAAAGTTAAACATGAAAATTACTTTTATCAAATGTACTATGTATTGTGGTATGTTAGCATTTGTGAAAGATAGTAAAGACATTTTTTTTTAGTAAAGAAAATGTAGGCCGGGCTCGGTGACTCAGCCTATAATCCCGTGCTTTGGGAGGCCAAGGTGAGTGGATTGCCTGAGCCCACGAGTTCGAGACCTGCCTGGGCAACTTGGCGAGACCTCAGCTCTACAATAAATCCAAAAATTAGCCAGGCATGGTAGTGCACGCCTGTACTTCCAGCTACTTGGAAGGCTGAGCAGAAGGATCGCTGGAATCCAGCAGGTTGAGGCTGTGGTGGCCGGGAGCATGCCACTGCACTCCAGTCTGGGTGACACAATTAGACTTAAACACAAAAAAAAAAAAAAAAGTAATTTTTTTTGCATATCTAAAATGACTATCCAAATAAAACTATTTTAAATCTTATCATTATAATGGGACAGCATGGTTAGTACTCAAAATCTACAAGAGCATATTTTACAGTTTATTTCGTCTATACTTCGTGTGTGTTTCTGTGTAGTTTATCCTTTACAAATAATATATCAGTTAGTAGGATGAAAAGACTTCACAGACAATAAATATGTACTAAGCCTATTCCTTATTTATTTTCTTTACCTCTATTGGCATTTTTAAATACAGAAGAAAGAATAGTTACTAAATATCATCTAACTAATGGGATTGAGATTTATAACCACATACCAAATTAGCTTCCATCATGGTTTACTCTGGTGGCAACCCATGGACCAATTTGAAAACCAAATGCTCATGTGTTTAACTTCCAGGAAAAAGCTTGATTGGAATTTGATGTCTCTACATGTTAGTGTCTTTCTTCCAGGGCAGTGGAAATGCAGAGTGGTACTTGCCAAAGAAAAAGTGAATACCTTCTGGCATGTAGGAGCCGAATAAAAATAAAAGATTACGGATACAGAAAGGTGTCCACAGTTGCAGAAGCATTTTTCCCGAGAATACAAACATGACTGCTAAGAGTTCCTCTTTCTTCATCCAGGTGGCCTAATGACTCACAGAGAAGACATGATCTAGCTCTGAATTTTCCTGACTTCATTTCTATTCTATTCCAGAAGTATCCAGTGATATTTTTCCTGTTTTCTTGCATTGATATTCTATTTGTCCTTACCATATTGTCCCCTTATTATGTTTTGCTCCTTTTCTTCCTCTTCTTTAAAAAAAAAAATCAGAATTTAAAAATACCTGCTTCTTGTACTAAGTCAAACAACACAAATGCATAAAGTGAAAAAGTAAATAATATTTCCATCACTTTCCATTGTCGTTTCTTGAAGTAAATACTAACACACTGATGATGTTAACACACTGATGGTGTAACTTTCCTTATTTTACCTGCATGAGTATATAGCTTTATTTTTGTTATTTAACAATGACAACAATAACAAATATATATATATATATAATATTCCAAACACTTTGCTCTGTAATCTTCTTTTTCACTTACTAGTAAACTTTCATTAGGTCAATATGAGTAGTGTAACTTATGCTTTTTCATAGCTACTTTATATTTTAGAACCTGGATGTATTACATTTTATTTAATTAATTCTCTACATGAATGGAATCTAATTTTTTGTAGGATTTCACTACAAAGAATACTAGGTGTTTTAACTTCCATAGGCTAGATTCCAAAAGTTGGACTGTCTAAAATATATTCACAATTTACTTTTAATAAATAAATATGCCAGATTAATTTTCAAAATGACCTAAACAACTCATACTTCCTCCACAGAAGTCTAAGAGTTTCAATTTCCATGCATTTTTACTAGTATTAGATATTATTGATAAATTTGTTTAACAAAGGCATGAATATTATTTTTAATTTTTAAAACTAACATATTTTCTCATTCACAATATTACTGAATTTTCCTTCCTATGAATTTTCGGCTTATATTTTTCTCTAGCTTTTATTTTGAATGATATGTATTTTGTTATTGCTTCTAGGATTTGTTTGCATATTAGGTGTGAATTAACTAATTTTCACAGGCTGAGGAAACATGCAGAACATCATATTTTCATAAATTCCATCTGTTGATTTTATTCATACTGCCCATTGTCACAGATTCATATGCATCTAATCCAATCTCAATGTACTTGTCAATGGGTTTTAAGTTTTCTGTCTTATTTTTGTATCTTTTAAAGAAATTTGAAGTAAACTTAAATAAATTAGAATTGCTTGACTTGGAAAAGAGAAAATTTCAAAGACATTAATGGTTAGTGAATTGTGGTATACAAGTCACTCACTTTGATCATTTATATATTATCCATATATTATTTCACACACTTTTTAACAGGAACTTTAGAAAGGAGAAGGAGGAAGCTGCAGCTCAGAGGAATGAAATAATGAGTAAAAGGAGAAACTGGTATAGGCATTCAAGTCTTTGTATTTCTAAAGCTCATACATTCCAGCTGTAATGTTTTCCCCTAAGGACATTAAATTATGCTTAGGTTCTAACTAAATGGCTTAGGGCAAGAGACAAAGCAGGAGATATTCTAAACATTGGCATAACAGTAGGTACTGACTTTAAAGTCTGGTAGAGAAGACTGTCTTCCCAGGTCTGCCACTAACTAGGTGCCCGACACTGGACAAATAATTAAACTTTTGTAGAACAGAATGTTAAAATGAAGTTGACAAAAAGCCGCATGCCAAAATAAAGTTTCAGACCCTGGTGCACATCATTTTCAAAGGAGGTACTCAATGAGGAACATTGTGGAATGATAAAAAGGTCACTCTATTTAGAAGTAACACTTGGCCGGGCTCGGTGGCTCAGCCTGTAATCCCGCATTTTGGGAGGCCGAGGTGAGTGGATTGCCTGAGCTCGCGGGTTCGAGACCCACCTGGGCAACTTGGCGAGATCTCATCTCTACAATAAATCAAAAAAATCAGCCGGCACGCAAGTGCCTGTAATTCCGGCTACTCGGAAGGCTGAGGTGGAAGGATCGCAGGAGCCCAGCAGGCTGAGACTGCGGTGGCCAGGAGCGGCCACTGCACTCCAGTTTGGGTGACAGAGTGAGACTTCAACTCAAAAAAATAAAATAAAATAAATAAAATAAAATAATAAAGAAGTTCTGAAAGTCTGAAGAATGTAAGATCAATACATAAAAATCATTTGTATTTCTGTATACTAGAAATGAATAACCAGAATATGAAATTAAGAACATTTCCTATTTAGTAACATAAACATTTAAAATAATTAGGAGTAAATGTAAACATAAAAGTGCAAAATGTGTACTTTGAAAACTATTGCTGAAAGAAATAAAAATACTTAGATAAGGGAATGACATTCCATACTCCTTGGATAAAAAGAATAAGCATTGTTAAGATGGTAATATTCTCCAAATTGACCAACATACAGGTTCAATGTATCCTTACCAAAATTCTAGCCTCTTTTCTTTCATAAATTGGCAAGTCATTCCTAAATTCATGTGAAAATGCATAACCAATCTTTTTTTTCATGTTATTAATAAAAAGGTTTTTATTTCAACTTGATGGTCTTTTTTGTTGTTGTTGGCGGTGGTTTTTTTGTTTGTTTGTTTTTGAGTCGAAATCTCACTCTGTCGCCCAGACTGGAGCCCAGATTGGAGGGCAGTGGCAGCTCCCGGCCACCGCAGCCTCGACCTGCTGGTCTCCAGCGATCCTTTCACCTCAGCCTTCCAAGTAGCTGGAACTACAGGCTTGCGCTACCACGCCTGGTTAATTTTTTTATTGTGGAGATGAGGTCTCGCCAAGTTGCCCAGGCTGGTCTCGAACCCTCGGGCTCAGGCAATCCCCTCACCTCAGCCTCCCAAAGCGTGGGATTACAGGCTGAGCCACCGAGTCCAGCTTTTTTCTGCTTCTTTTTTAATTATAAAGATGTGGGGTACAACTCAGGGTTAGGTATACAAACGTTGATTATGAAGGTACCCTTGTTGATGAGGTATGTCCCTCCCTCCCCTAGCAGTTTCCCTCAACTGCCAATCCCAGCACCCTTCCCCTCATAGTTTCCCACTACGGGCCAATCCCTTTCTTATAGTATTATAATTGTTCAAGGTCTGCTTATGAGTGAGAACATATGGTACTCTGTTCTTTGTTTCTGTGATAGATCACTGAATATGATTGACTCCAAATCCAACCAAACAATCAGAAAGAAAGAAAGAGAGAGAGAGAGAGAGAGAGAGAGAGAGAGAGAGAGAGAGAAAGAGAGAGAGAGAGAGAGAAAGAAAGAAAGAGAGAAAGAAAGAAAGAAAGTAAAGACACACATCCTGATTTGAAAACTTACTACAGAGCCTCAGCAATCAAGATAGTGTGTACTGGCACAAGTACAGACTTACAGAACAATGAAACATAATTGAGGGTCCAGAAATAAACTCTTATATTTATGGTCAAATGATTTTTACAAGCCACGACATATCAATATGGTAAAGAATAGTTAAAAAAGAAAGGCTGGAAGGCGGAGGCGAGAGGATGACCTGAGTCCAGGGGTTTGAGATCAGTCTGGTCTCTTGGTGAGACCTCGTTTCTACAATAAATCAGAAAATTAGCTGCCGCACACCTGCGATTCTGGCTAATTGGAAGGCTGGGACGGAAGGATCGCCTGAGTCTAGCAGTTTGAGGTGCCGTGGGCGTGCCACTGCGCTCCAGCCTGAGCAGCAGAGTGAGACTCTGACTCAGAAGGAAGGAAGGAAGAGGAAAGGAAGGAAGGGAGGGAAGGTGGGAGGGAGGCAGGCAGGCAAAAACAAAGGCAATAGGACAACCAGATACCTATATACAAAAGAATGAAGTTGAATCCTTTCTTTAAATCATGATCAAGAATACCTTAAAATGAATCCTAGACCTAAAAATAAGCTAAAAGTAAAAAAACTCTTCAAAGTTCCATTCTAAGATTCTAAGTGAACTTGAGTTCTTTGTGAACTTGGGTTAGGAAAAATCTTATGTATTATACCAAAAGCACAAATGATAGAAGATAAAAATAGGTAAACTGGACTTTAACAAAAGTAAAAACTTGAGTGCTGTAAACATTCCATTAAAAAAAATGAAAAGACAGTACACGTAATATAATCAGATATTTGCAATCAGATATCTATCTGATAATAAACATATATTATACTTATAAGTAACATAATTTATAAAAAGTTCTGCAAGTAAATGATAAGAAGATAAATAATCTAATTTTTAAAAGGGCAAAGGATCTGACTGGACATTTCTTCAAAGAAGACACACAATTGTTTAATAAGCAAATGAAAAGGCACTCAACATCATTAGACAACAAGGAAATTCATGTCAAAACCACAATGGGATACAACTTTACACTCAATAAGATAACTATATTATTATAGCCTTTTAAATTAAAGACAGAGAGCTGTAAGTGTTGACAAGAATGTAGAGAAATTGGAACCTTCATATATGACTGATTGGGATGTAAAAGGAAATTGCTTTTTTTGGAAAACATTTTGGAAGCTCTTCACACTCTTAAACATAGTGCTATCATATGATCTAGCAATTCCACTCTTTTGTATATTCCCAGGAGACACGAAACATATTTATAGCAGCATTATTTATTATAGACAAAGTAGAAACAACCCAATGCCCATTAACTGATAAATGGATGAATAAATGTGACATATCCACACAATGTAACATTATTTAGTGATAAAAAGGAATGAAGCAATAAAATTGCATAATCGAATAAGTTATATTATGCAAGGTAATGCAATATAAAACTACAAAATGGATGAACCTTGAAAACATTACACTAAGTGAAAGAATTCAGTTACAAAAGACTAGATGTTGTATGATTCTATTTACATGAAATGTTTGGAATAAGCAATAAAGGCAGATATCAATTCATTGTTATCTAGGACTGGAGTTATTGGGAGGATTGTGGAGAAGCTGCTAATATATTTCAGGATCTCTTCTGGGGAAATGACGTATTTTAAAATTGAGTATAGTGATGGTTGCACAACTCTGTGTATATGCTAAAAACCATTGAAGAATATACTGAAGTGAAAAGGAGATACTAAATCAATCCTCTTGAGTGGCATACAACTAATTATTCACATTGAGTGTGTAAAAAGTTTCAGAGCTGGAGATTGGAGTGATTTTCTTTCTGGAGAATTAGACTGTGAGTGCCAGCCTCCTCAGTTACGTGACAGTAACTTCAAGGTGACCATTCTGAGATCTCATTTACCTCTTGGATTTTGAGGGATGCAGTGGGCTGGTGTCTACAACAAGTTTGATTAATGTAAAGGATGAATGACTGGCTAGCTAGCCACTCCAATGGTGGAAACAGGAATAGATATTTTTAGAATTTTTTCAGGGCAAAGGGTGTATGAGTGTTTCCAATGAATCAGAGGTTAATCATGAACATCCAGCATAGAATAATCAACTGACCTATCCTAGTGAAATACTTAGTGGTGCAAACAAACCTCAAAAACTGACCTATCATAGTAAAATACTTAGTGGGGCAAACAAACCTCAGAAGAGAAAACAAAACCCTAGTTAGAGTCCCGGGACTCAAAGTGAAAGTGGTAGTTACATGTCACCCCTTCACCCAACAGAATAAACACAAATTGGACCCTGGCAAAGAAAATGCAAGGACGTCCTCAGCAGTGAGAAAATCACTGGAAAATATTATATATTATATATATATATTATATTATATATATGTATACATATATATATTCATCAAAGTGTTATCTTAAAACTAACTGTTATACTCAAGCTGATGAAAGATGAAAAGAAGAACTAGTTAGAGATAAAGAGAAGAAACCAACCAATTCTCCTTTATCACGTGGCATCTTCCAGCCAGCCACAGACAGAATTGCAAGAGGGGAGAAGCCTCAACTTAAAAATCAGCTTCAGAGCTTTGAGAAGAAGAGAGGTAGGGAAAGAGGAAGATTCATGCTAGAAAGACCTGACAAGGGAGAGTCTCGTGAGAAAAGAAAGACCCGCTGAGGCCAGATATTTTTGTTATTGAATTGATAGTGTGTTTTGTGACTGAAAGTCATTGCAGAATTTTATTAATCTGAAATATCATGAACTTGAAACTTCCTGTATAAAATCACCTTCATATCCTGACCCCTGGGGGAGGGGCAAGGCTGATCAAACATATTCTTTCTTAAACAGTGGACTTAAAACTGTTGAAGGACAAAAGCCCAGTTGAAGGATAAAGTGGCTTCAATTTCCAGGGACTCCCACCTTCCCTGCCACCTTTCCCCTAGACTATCTCCATAACAGCTCAGGGCAGGGTGAGGGGATTTTGGGTGGAGGGAGGTGTAGTACCTAATGGTCATGGGACTTGCTTTATAGATACCATCTCAGATACCATTTCTTTTTTAAAACCTGAGAATGGTATCTGAGATCTTTTTCAGACTGTACTCTGGTAGAATGAACTCCTACCCAGCCTCAGAACACCAGGAAGTCTTCTACCAGTCCTGTGACCACATTGACGACAGTTTGGACACCGTACGCCTATGACATTATCAACCAACAGCCCCTATCTCTCTACACACCAAGTTCCCTTTAAAAACCTTATCCTCAGAATTTTGGAGGAGTCCGATTTGAGTAATTTCTCCCTCTCTTCTCGCTCAGCTGCTTAAACTCTTCTGTTTTCATAACTGCATCACTTTTGGTTTGTCTGGGCAATGGGCATAGGAACCCCATCAGGCTGTAACAGACTGTCTAAATTTTCACAGGAGAAGGAAAAAAAACTAGCCCCGCCAAGTATTTAAAAAACAAAGGGAAGAACGATTTAAATTGTGTATAATTATATCCCACCAGATGTGCTTCTTCAATTGCTAAAATGAGATTATAATAATAGCATCTAAACTATAGAATTGCTGTGATAAATTTCTTCACTGCCTAGCAAATAATGAACACTTTTAATTAATGTTATTACTACCACTTTGCTTTTAGTATTTGTTGACTTATCTTCTAAATCAGTGATACTGATAGAACTTCTTCTCTAAATAGAACTGTTCCCTGCACTGTCCAATAAGTATTGAGCATTCAAAATGTGGCTAACACAACTGAGGCACTGCATTTTAAATGTCATTTTATTTTAATGAATGTGAATGGAAGTGCAAATAGCTATGTGGCTAGTGGCTACCTTAATGAACTGCTAAAAACTAGATTTTGTATAACGAGGAAAAATGATATGGGGCAGAAGTGTTGATTGTCAACTCATGTTCAAGTTCAGCCAACAAGGAAGACCAAATTGTCAGTTCATTAGCATAAGTAGGGATGTAAGGAGAACCTAAGAATAAAGCAGAAACAAGTAGAAGTTAAGGTAGGGGAGTAGAATTGCAATTTGTACACAGATTTCAAATGTGAATAATAATATATTCACATTGAAATTTGCCAATACTAAAATATATTCAAATTATCCAGTCTGGCTCATTAGCATTGATAATAAATTGCCTATGGAATTTAAACTAGCCATTTCCTAATGATGCAAATTGTAAAAATAGACAGTCTCTTAATAAGAGAAGCTTGGCTGGCCTCATTGGCTCAGCCTATAATCCCAGCAATTTGGGAGGTCGAAACAAGTGGATTGCCTGAGCCTGCGTGTTCGAGACCAGTTCGGGCAATTTGGCAAGACCTCATCTCTACAGTAAATCAAAAATTATTGATTATTTTATTATTATCAAAAACTACAGGTGTGATAGCGCCCGCCTGTAGTTCCGGCTACTTGGAAGGCTGAGGCAGAAGGATCACTGGGATCCGGCAGGTCGACACTGGGTTGGCCGTGAGTGTACCACTGCAGTCCAGCCTGGGTGACAGAATAAGACTCCAACCCAAAAAAAAAACAAAAACAAAAAAACAAAACAGCAGTCCCATCCTGTCTCTGTGAATCTTATATACAGAGATATGTGTGTCTATCTGATTAGAATATGTCAGTGCAAATCTGTGAAAGCTTCTGTGCAGTTCCACAGTCATATTAGGAGGGGTTAAAACCTGGTGAGGGAAAGGTCATCTTGTCCTTGATAAACCTCCTCACCTACTCTTTTTAACAGCCAAGAAGAAAGTTTACTTTAGTAAGGAGGTTACAAAGAAAGCCTTGAGGAGCAAGAAGTCAGAGTCAGCAGGCTTCCCAATTAAAGTCTGTATACTGGAAGAAAACACTAGGGTACATTTGGCATTATACTCAAGCTATGTCAGATATGGGGGGAAAATCTTACCTAAAGTTAGGCAATTCTGGCCTTGTCTGAACTCAATATAGTGCCAAACAGTGGTGTAAAGTAATATTTGCTATTGCTCTCACGTTAAAGATTTATATTCAACTGTGGCATCTTCTATATAATGGATCTAAGAGCTTTGAATTTGTTTTTTACGACTAATGTCTGAAATTGCTTTTGCTCTTTTTCTCTTATCTAAAACCATCCCAACCCCTACTGTCTGTGTATAGAGATGACAGTGTAGCCTCTGCTCTGATATAGGGCAGCTGTAGATAACTTATGCCATTCCAGATATATTTTAAGTGCAGATTGTCTACCTAATGTAGCCTGGTCGTAGCCGGATACTGCAGCAGGAAATCATAAAATCAGTAGTTTTCTAAAAACAATGTGAGATTAGAATTGCTTAAGAAGGTAAATCACTGTAATAAATATGCATTTGTGTAGCATTTACTCATATAGCATTTATAAAGTGGTTACTATATATGTAGGACTTTATATGAATTGTTTCTTATAAATAGTTTTATGAGATAAATGATATTTCAGCCCCAAAGTATGAGCAAAGAAACCAAGGCTTGGAAAAGATGAAGTGATGACTTGCTCAAGGGAACATAATTCATTATTGATAGAGACCCTGAGCTATTTGTTAAGCATGATACAATGTGGTCTCTCTGATACAGAAGAGAATTCACCCTATCAGTCAAGGTGAAAGGTGGTGCCATTGTCTCCCTGGGGTTGTAATGACCTACTGACACATGGAAACAGTGTGCAGTTCTCTCTAAATATAACTTGTATCTAAGCTAAATACTCTTCCTACCACCTCTTATTTTACAGCAAATATAAATGCAGCTGGAAGAGAAGGGATGAGTTTCCTAACGTTGTAGTTTTGTGAGGTCTTTATTGGAACCTTGTCAGGGGAGCAGAAATCAGCATCTTACTTCTGTGCCATTGGGCATGTGAACCCAGAATGGGACACTCCAAACTTGAGCTGGTTGAGACATTGTTTTTGCCCCGGTCTGTGTCTGGGCAAAGCAGAGAATCTACAGGGAACAACAAAACAACAACAACAACAACAACAACAACAAAACACACTGAACTCAAGTCAAGGGAACTAGACTTTAGTCTGTGCTCTGAGTTTAATCAGTGGTATCACCTCTGGTCAAGTCATTTTTCATCTTCTTGAGTTGCATGGGGGTTTTTTTGTCCACAAAACAAGGGTGTAAAAAACTAGGACAATCATTTAAGTCTTTTAAAACTCTAACTTTTTATGAGTTCAAAACCTTAAAATAAAATGTACCCTCAATATATCTCCAGACATAACATTTGCACTAGACCAGCATTTTTCTTCAATATACCAGTGCTTCAAAAGCTAGTTCAACAGCACGTCTTTTATGAGGATGTGTTTGGGTGTCAGTCAGGATCCTTTGTTATAAACAATAGGGTCTGCACTGGCTAAATCTAGCAGACAAGTATATTAGGTTCAATCAGACAAGTATATCAAGTTAGAATATCCTGGAAGGCTAGAGACAGGTTAGGAAGCTATTTTGCCATGTCTGATGCCAAACCACAGAAGGAGAGGATTTGGCAGAAATGGGTAGGAGCGGGAAAGGGGTGGAGGGTGAAGACTTCTTTAGAAAAACATCTCCTGCTGCTGCTGGGCACCTAAGATATGGGAGCTGGCTATCCAGGGACACTGACACATCCACCCTGCCATTGCCTTCACCAGTGTGTGGTACCTTCCTGTGATTCCCCATGGGAACTTCTGGTTGTCAGAAGCTAGGGCACCTGCCTGCATGCCTGAGGCTCAGAAAACGACATCTCAAAATATGGCGTTTTGACATACTGAACTAAAGAAGCCTCACAGTCTCTCTGATCTTCCTCCACCCCTGACTCTCCTCAGGAAGCTGCTTTATCCCCCCTCCCTGTCCCCTGTTATCTCATATATTGCAGAAAAGACCAAGGTGTGACCATAACTGAGCAGATCTTTTTAGGGCAAAAAAGCTGTCTCCAAGGATCATTTAAACTCAAAAAAAAAAAATTCTGTAACTAACTTTGAGAGGATGGGTTTTCATTCTGAAGGCTCCCCTGTATACATGTTAAATTAAATGTGTATGTCTTTTCTCGTATTAATCAATGTCTCATGCCAGTGATTTTTCAGCAAACCTTTTGAAGGCCAACAGCCATGGCCCACAATAGCCAGCTGCAGATGAGGCAAAAAATGTGAGTTCTCTGAATTCTACCTTGCGAGGGCAAGGATTCTTAATATGAGAAAATAAACTAAGACAGAACAGGTGTGGGAGGTGTTGTTCAGTCACAGTTGAAGGCTGCTCTCTACGACTGCGGATACAGTGATACCCCTGAGTTCATCTTCCATACTAAAGTTTTTAGAAAATGTCAGTAAACAGTAATAAAAATAAAAATCTTTCACGGACACATTATATAAAGCCTAGCCTTTTAAAAGAGTGGATGGATAAACAAAGTTTAAACTTTGATGACACAAGATTTTTCAATATAAATGTCCAATATTACGAATCTATTACATGGTAGAAGGGAACGGGTTGCTCATTATCTGAACCCTTGAAGTTACCAGTCCTAAAGGAACCGATCACTAATAAAATGGATCTCACTTAGTGGACATTCATTTATTGTAACTGACACAAGTTTTACCACTTATTGTTTGTACACTGAAGTAAACAAGCACAAGATGTGATGAAAGGAAGGTGATTTTATTCCAATAGCCAGCAGATGGGGAAATGGTCAGCCTCATGCCTCAATAAACCATTTCAGAGTTCAAGGATTATTGCAAAAGTAACTTGGTATAGAGAAACATGTGTGCCTGGCACAGGGTATGTCTGGGTGGCTTATCTTGGGCGGTGGTCCTCCTGGAGTTTTGGTTGGTGTTATCTCAGCTGTAGTCAGGTTATGGATCAACCTTCTCATGACTCAGCCCTCACCCTCACAAGTGGGAAGGTTTTGAGCTCAGGCTTTTTTAAGATTAGCCCCTGGGATTTCTTTTTCTTTTCTTTTCCTTTTTTTCGAGTTGGAGTCTCACTCAGTCACCCAGACTGGAGTGCAGTGGCTGCTCCCGGCCACCGCAGCCTTGACCTGCTGGGCTCCGGCGATTCTTCCGCCTCAGCCTTCCAAATAGCTGGAACTACAGGCGCACGCTACCACACCTGGCTAGTTTTTGATTTATTGTAGAGATGAGGTCTCGCCAAATTGCCCAGGTGATTTCTAAGCAAGCATATAGTCAGACAAGCATGCATGGTGCAAGGGAGTGTCTGGTAGATAAGGGAAGAAAATAAGTTTCTAAAACATGCTTCAAGACTTAAGATTAAGAAAAAGAGAGGAGGCCCAGTGCAGCAGCTCATGTCTATAGTCCCAGTACCTTGGGAGGCTGAGGCGAGAGAATTGTTTGAACTCAGGAGTTCGAGATCAACCTAACCAACACAGTGAGACCTCACTTCCACATAAAATAAAAAATTAACTTAGTGTGGTAGTGCATGCCTGTAGTACCAGCTGCTCGGGAGGCTAAGTGAATCCCTTCAGCCTGTGAGTTTGAGTCTGTGATGAGCTGTGGTCATGACACTGCATTCCAGTCTGGGCAACAGAGTGAGAACTCAACTCAAAAAAACAAAACAAAACAAAACAAAAACAGAGAGAGAGAGAGAGGAAAACAACTTCAAAATACATCTCAAAGCTGAGTTACTTGGTTACATTATTTCTAATTTTCATGTTAGTTATGATGTATCCTGGAATCACAACTATCTAGGTTTAAATTCTGGTAGAGGCACCTTGTGTAATTTGGTATTTTGAGTGGTTTTATGAAGTAGGTATATGTTCACAGTGCCAGATGCATTGTGAGTACTTAGAAGCACTCATTTAACAAGAACTGGTGTTGCTATGTTTGCTGGTGTTGCTATGTTTGCTTTCTTTTCCCTGACTTTTCTTTTGTCATAAATCAGCTTAATGTTACTTTTTTTCTGTCTATGCCTGCCTCTCACTTGGTTAGATAGAGCACTTCTTCTTTGCTGCTTCTACACTGCTATGAAATTTCATTGTTAAGAACATGAGGTTAATAGCTCTTTAGCTTATTGATTACAGGATATCAGGGTCAGCATCCGTCCTGAGTTGTTGTTGTTGTTGTTTTGCCATAAAGATCCTACCTCCCCCCCGCCCCCAGAGGCCACAGGCTTGCTCAGTCACCCTTCATTGTCCCTGACTTTGTGATTTTAAGCCTTTAATTTCTCATTGCTTCTGTCTGGCATTTCTGGAAAGACTAGCCTGCCTTGCAATGCTTTGGAGGTAGATTCTGTTTAATTAAAAAGCTTGTTGAGGAAAGGTTAAAAAGGGAAGAACAACAACAACAAAAGGAATTTTTCTCCCTTCATTAGCACGTATGAAGGGATTTGGAGCTAGAGAAATCCTTGATTTCTAGCCAATTCATTCATTACTCAAGGATAAGCAAGATGGTAGAGTACTCTGAAAGATTTTCCTGATCTGTGAAATGGAAGTTTATCTGCTGACTTTCAGGATTGCTATGCAGATTAGAGATGCCAGTTTTCCCAGGGCAGTGCCTAGCATGCAGCAGGTGCTCCATGAATGCGGGCTGTCCTATTCATTGCAGTTGAGAGCAAGGCAGTGGATATCAGTAGACTCTTGAGAAGCCAATGCTGGATAAAGAGAGGTGAGAAAAGACACCCCAGAGAAAATATTGTCTATTTGTACTCAAGGTCAGCTCTGTCAGCCTGCCAGGAGGTAAAGACCTTTAATTTCATGGTGTCATTTTCTCTTCCTAAAAGTACAGTCTGACATATATTTGCTTTTTAAATTGAAGTGAACTAAAATTAATCTCATTATGGGAATCTGATAGTCCTTAAGGTACTTGGAGACTCCTGAGTGTCACAAAACCAGGATCAAAAACACTGGCAAGATGCCAACGGGAAAGGCAAAGGCAGCTAAGTGGATGCCTGTGGGGCTCGGGTGAGGGGGCAGGATGCTTATGTATAATTTGACTCCTTTTGACATTCTGTCAAAATATTGTGGCTCAAACAGACATCTGAAGCCTGATTAGTTTTTGAGAAATTAAAAATCTGCCTTGTTGTTTTATAGCCGATAGTGTAAATTTTTGAAAGCCATTTAAATATTATTTAAATTTTCTTTAAATATTCCATTGAGGGTTGTCATTAAGCATTAATTTGGACAATCATGGATTCTGTAGCTGCTCCTGGAACTTGATATGTACCTGAGCTACATTAGAGGACAGGAGATATGAATGAAGTCTAACCTGGGATTGCTGTGTTCTCTAAATGGAAAAGTTTCTGCTTTTTCAAAAGAGGAGGAGTTGGAGAGTAACCCCTGAGAAGGTCTAGTGAATTGTGGACATCTTATTTTCTCCTATAAGTTCTTTTGGTTCTAATGTGATGGTTTCCCTAGTCTGACTCTCTTCCTTCCTTCCCGGCTTCTTGATTCTCAATTGATGATCTAGCCTCTATTCTGACATCCCAAAGCTCTCTTTACCTTCAATCTGTAAATATAGGACATTTTCTTCCTCACACCTTGAAGACTCTGGAGCTTCCTGGAGAGATAGCCCTCAATATTGCCACTTGTCACATACTTGAAAACACTTACAAAGCAGTTTTTCTTTTTAAGCTTCTGTCTTACATTTTGTCATTTCCATTTTCTTGATTTTTGAGAGCCATTATACCATCTTGATCCTATTTATAGCTCTCTCCAAAGTTAGAAACTAGATCCTTCTTTTCTGTGTTGAACCTGAAAGTTTCCTGTGGGTCTCATTTGTCTTGTCTCTGCTACAAGTTTCCCCCAGATGTCATTTACTCATAAGAAACAGCACGATTCACTATATTTCCCTTCTCTTCTTCTGCCTGAGTGCAGAATAACACGATTATTAAGAGCAAGAGCACACGGCTCCTAGGGTCAGATTACCTAAGTTTGCTTACCTTTTATAAGGATGTGTGGTCTTTGACAAGTCACCCTGAGCCTTCATTTTCCCATCTGTAAAATTAGTGTACTAGTAATTCCCACCCTAGAAATTGGGATGATTAAATGGAGTGGTCCATATAAAGCTCTTTCAGTCAAGGGAGAACTCAATCATGAGTAGATGGAGAATAAGGTAGAAGAATTCTGATTCTTTCCTACTTAGAAATGTGCCTCCCTAACAGTGATTACTTCAAGAGTACTCATTCTATACCAAGTACTAAGGAGAGTGCTTTGGAGTCAAGATTCACACATAAACCCATCTGACATTACAATTCGTAGTCTCTTTGCTAATTACTTATGCACAGGGTATACACATAGATTGAGATTTAGAAACAGATATTTCAGTGTATATGTGGGATACTGCTCGTTGTTCTGCAAGACTCCTTGTGCCCTGCCACCATCTCCTAGAACCTTATAATTACAAAGGGGCAGACCAGCTGCCCCAGGGGCTTTCTTTGATCTGAGATTGTTCTGCTTATCTAGGGCAAATTGGAAGTGCTAAAGAATTAGTTAGCCAACCGCTACTCCTAGGAGATAATCCATGGCTACCTAGGATGGTATGTACCCTAGCTCTCTTGCTTCTTGTGTAGGATAACTCTGAAACACATAATACTCATGAACTTACAGATTTCTTCAGTGGGATTGAACTCCAGTTTCCCTTCGTGGTAAATGAATTGATAACATACCCTTTCTTCCCTGTGTTCCCTTGCCCATGTCACTAATCAACTCCTTGATGGGACTTTCCTGGAACAATGTTCCAAATAAACCACTTACACTCAAATTCTTTGTTTTAGGATCTGCTTCTAGAAGAAGTCAAATTAAGACTGATGCTTAGCTGGGCTCGGTGGCTCAGCCTGTAATCCCGCGCCTTGGGCAGCTGAGGTGAGTGGATTGCCTGAGCTCGTGGGTTCGAGACCCACCTGGGCAACTTGGCGAGACCTCATCTCTACAATAAATAAAAAAATGAGCCGGGTGTGGTAGTGCGCGCCTGTAGTTCCAGCTACTTGGAAGGCTGAAGCGGAAGGATCACCTGAGCCCAGCAGGTCGAGGTTGCGGTGGCCGGGAGCGGCCACTGCACTCCAGTCTGGGCGACGGAGTGAGACTCCAACTCAAAAAAAAAAAAAAAAAGACTGATGCTATGATGGTATCATTAATTGTGAAAAGTTGACAGTGTCAGGTTCTGGCACATGGTATATATTTGTACATTTCTTTGTTTTTCCATTCATTGATTCATTTTTTGAAGCAAGAGAGTTAGCGTATTACTTCTTACAGGTCCACAGAGTCTCTCAAAAAGCAGCCCTTTCGGTTTACTGAGACAAACAGAACCTTGAGAGTTCCACCTGCCTATGAGGGTAAAGCTTTCTTGTGGTCTCAATAGCTGAGGCTACCCATTGACTTGGGTTCTGGAAGTGCAAAGGTTTTTATTAAAAGGTATTTTAATAAAGGTCTTTCTTCTCAGTGTTTACTGCTTTCTTTCCACACCTCACTGTGAGCAACCTCATGAAGTGGTTCTCAACGAGAAATGATTTTGTTCCTCAGAGGACATTTTGCAATGTCAAGTGATATTTTTGACTATCACAACTGGGAGGGGATGCTACTGACATCTAGTGAGTAGCGGCCAGGGAAGTTTCTGTCAGTCTGTTCAGGCTGCTGTGACAAACTACTATATGTGAAGCAGGTTTGCTTATTACCAATCTTAAGAGAGAATACCCACTGTAGAGAATAGCAAAGATCATTCCCCATGTCAACCACCAGAAGCCGCTGGAGGCCATGTACTTATGCCCACTGCATCCTGGGCTAGTGCATCCATGCACTAGCTACCTATTTGTCTGAGTCTGGTGAGACAGAATACACCACACAAAACAAGTTATGAGAAGAAGTTTTACTACTTACAGATGGAGAGCAAGAGACAGGTCTTAAATCCATTGCGAGCCTATCTCCCAAGGCTCGAGATAGTTGCCCAGAACAGATGGAATCTCGACTTTGCTTGCCCCACTTTGCACCACAGCTAAGGGACTCTGGAAGGCGGCCTGCCCTGGGTTATATGCTTCATGGACCATGTGACTGACTCACTGGGTAAAACTTTGAAGGACATCCCGCTTCTGAGAGAGAGAGGAACAAAGCCAGTGTTGTCTCTGGTGGTTCCTTCTTAACTCAAGATGTTACATATCCCAGGAGGGACAAGAACAAATCCAGCAGTTTTGGGAAGTTTCTCCTTATCTCAGGATATTGCATTCTCAGTACATTCTACAGTTATTTTTGAGGACTACAAGCAAGAAAGGGGAGATAACTTGGTCAGTTCAAGGTCTTCTAAAGAGCTGCCTTAGGCCAGGCTTGGTGGCTCAGCCTGTGACACCAGCACTTTGAGAGGCTGTGGCGAGCGGATTGCCTGAGCCTGCGGGTTCGAGACTAGCCCGGGCAACTTGGTGAGAACTCGTCTCTACAATAAATAAAAAATTAGCTGGATGTGGTAGCATACACCTCTAGTTCCAGCCGCTTGGAAGGTTGAGGTAGAAGGCTCGCCGGAGCCCAGCAGGTTGATGCTGGGCTGGCTGTGAGTGTGCCACTGTGTTCTAACCTGGGTGACAGAGTAAGACTCCAACTCAAAAAAAAAAAAAAAAAAAAAAGAACTGCCCTATAGATTCAGTGGCTATAAACAACAGAAATTTATTTCCTAGTACTAGAGACAGGGAAGTTCAAGATCTAAGAACCTGCAGATTTGAAGTCTGATGAGGGCCTGCTTTTTCACAGATGGTCTTGTTACTGTAACCTTACTTGAAGGAAGGGTAAGGCATCACTCTGGGGTCTCTTTTGTAACGTAACAAATCCCATTCATAAGGGGTCTGCCCTCAGGAACTAGTAACCTCACAAAGGTCCCACCTCCTAATACCATCAAATGCTGGTTGGGATTTCAGCATTTGAATCTTGGGGACACATAAACATCTAGTCCATTGTAACTGCTAAAAGTCCTCTAGTGCACAAGACAAGGTCTCATTCTTTTTTAAAGAATTCTTCTGCAAGAATTATTCATCTCCCAAATGTCAACAATGCTGATGTTGAGAAGCCCTGAATAGGGGAAGAGAATATATCAACCTGAACAGTGACCTCTTGAAGAATGGTAGCAAGTTATTTATTTTTGATATAAGCATTAGTCCATCACGTAAGAGGATAATGATTTTTGACAAAGCAGTTCAGTCTATTGCAGCAATCCCATAGGACTTTCTGAAATGATAGCAATCTTTATCTGCACTGTGCAATACGTAGTCACAGGACCCAGGTGGCTAGTGAGCATTTAAAATGTGATTAATGCCAGGCGCGTAGGATCATGCCTGTAATCCCAGCACATTGGGAGGCAGAGGTGAGAGGATTGCCTGAGCCTAGGGTTTTGAGACCAGCCTGGGCAACTTGGCAAGACCTCATCTCTACAATAAATCAAAAAATTAGCTCCAACTCAAATAAAAATAAAAAATAAAATGTTATTAATGAGACTGGAGAACTAAATGTTTAATTTTATTAAATTTAATGAATTTAAATTTAAATAGCTATTTGTTGCTAGTGACTGCCATATTTCACAGTGTAGGTCTAGTGGTTGAGATTTCAGAAGCTGGAGTTAGAGTGATCTGAGTTCAAATACTCTGTCATATACTTACTAGCTGAATTATCTTGTGCTTGTTTTTTTAAATTTGTTTTTATATTTCTCACTTGTATTTAAAAAATTCAATAGTTTTTAGAAGTACAAATGGTTTTTGGTTGCATGGCTGCATTGTATAGTGGTAAAGAAGTCTGGGCTTTAAGTGTTCCTGTCACGCTCCCCCCGCCCCCCAGTGCACAGTGTACCCACTAGGTAATTAATCATCCCCCTCTCCTTCCCACCCTCCCACTTCTGAGTCTTTAATGTCCATTACATCATTGTATGTACTTTTACAGACACTTAGCTTAGCTCTCACTTAAAATTGAGAACATGTGGTATTTGGTTTTCTGTTCCTGCATTACTTCACCTAAGATGATAGTCTTCAGTTCTATCCAAGTTGCTGCAAAAGACATTATTTCATTCTTTTAATGACTGAATAGTATTCCATTTTGTGTGTGTGTGTGTGTGTGTGTGTGTGCATATGCATTTACACAAGCACACAGTCTGTATGATCTTGCACATTTTTAAAACTCTGTAAGCTTCTGTTTCATCATTTATAAAATGACAAAAGTTGAACATTCCTTACAATACTATTATAAGGATTACAGACAAACTACGTAGTATAGCACTTGCACATATTTATGTTCGATGAATTATTATTAGCAGTCTGTGAACTGTTAATGTTAATTTAATGACACTTCTTTCCACATCTCAGCCAGCCTTAGCAACAAAATCCAGAAACCTGTTAAAATAACACACTCCCTTCCCAGAACTCTGAACTCTCAACCCTATTTATATCTCTCTTTGTGTTTAATTCTGAGTCAATCTATCCAATCTGCCTATCATCCATCTATCCTTTTAAACTATATATTCCCACATAATTCTCCTTTTTTTTGACCCTATCATAAAAATCACATTGCCAGTGGTGTTTACATTGAAATTAGATGTGATACTGTCCCTTTTCCCCCAAATTGACATGCATTTTGAGATCTTGGCTAAAACTCTTCCTTTTTCCTCCTTCTGGTGGCTGCTTCTCATTGAACAAAGTCATTGTAAATGTTCTCACCCAACTGACCATGACAGTTACGGATAAGTCTCTAGAAAGGCTGTTGAAAAGTTTCATTTAAAGAGAGAAATTAAAATGAAACTTTTTCTAGAATTTCTCAACAATGCTTAACGTTACTTGAGAAAAAGGATCATCATTATAGTTAATTTGAAATATACCTACTTCATGTGAGTTTTATGTGCTCATACAGTGCTCCCATTATTCAGAAAGCAAAGGGAACAAATGATCATTCAGAAGACACCACAAAAAAGGATTTAAAAATGTGTAATGGTTTTGCTTTATGTGCACATTTATTAGGTTGTCTGTGAATGAATATGAGAGGGAAAAAATAAGAAATGAAGAGAAAAATCTTTTTGATTTTGTTTGTTTTCTGGGAAAGTATAAAGCAATATACTGTGTAACAGTACATCAGCTGATTTAATTCAGCAGACATCAATAACATCACTCCTTTTGCAAAATGAGGCATCTTATAAGAACAATACCCTGAATACATGGATTTATAATAAAACAACACTTTTCCATTATACACATTCATGTACAAGCACACACAGATACACACAAACACATACATATACACTAACACATACAGTAAATTTGGATACAGAGTAAACATAAGATTGAAAAGGACACATGCATTTTGAAAAGTCAGCAGTAAATAGACTTCCACCATCTTACAAATTTCTATTAGGGTTAATATTTCAGTTTTAATATTTAAGATAAATTATATGTTACTTTATAAAAAGTGAACATTTAAAATTATGTCCTCCTAAATAAAGACATCCCAGGAGATGCCTGACCATGCTGGGACATTGTGAATGTCAACATGCTTAACAGCTGCTACAGGAAAAAGAAAATGTTTAGCATATAATGCACACAATCAAAGCTATTGAGTAAACGGCAACATTTGCTATTCTTTAGGAAAATTGGCAACATCAAAAATACTTACTGTGCATAATTAAAACCAAGGAAATATGTTACTGGCTACATTAATTTTTTTTCAAGGACCAAAGGAACAAGTATAGAATTAACTGCATTTATAAACACCTTATTTCATAATGAATACTGCAATTTAAAAAGATAGCCCTTTAGCCAACTTTTGCTTTTGAATCATTGCCATTGTTAATCTATTACCCCAAATGTGCTCCAAACAAGATAAATTTATTCAACTTAAATAATGTTGTGGGCACACTACTGAATGTATTCTTTAAGTTTAGATTATTTTAAAGTTGAATTTTTAATAATTATTTTTAATTGAAATATTTTTATTGTGTTAAAATACACATAACAAAATTTATCATATTGACTGTTTTTAAGTAGGTCTTAATTTTTAGAGCAGTTTTGGGCTCACAAGAATATTAAACAGAATATACAGAAATCTCTCATATACCTCCTACCCCTATACATGCACAGCCTCTCTTAATATCAACAGTCCTCACCTGAGTGGTACATTTGTTACAATTGATGAACCACACTGACACATCATTTAGGTCCACAGCTTTTATTAGGGGTCACTCTTGGTGTTGTATATTCCATGGGTTTGGACAAATACATAATGAGATGTATCCATCATTACAGTATCATAACAAAAATCATAAAGAGGCTGTGAAGGTATCAAATTGATCGATGGGTACTTAAATGCCTGTCAAAAGAATGTCGAACAAACATTCTACAAAGCAAACATCAAAATGGAGACACTTAGCAATGTGACATACCAAAAGTCCAGAAACTAATTTTTAAAAAACACTGTTAGATATGCCAAAAAAGCAGGAAAATGAGGTCCATGACTGAAAGAAAAGTCATTCAGAGAAAACAAACACATATATGACAGATACAAAAACATTAAAAGATTTATAATAACTATATTCAAGTATTTAAAAGTAAAAAAGGTATTTAAAGGCAGATATAAGTTTGGTGATAAGGGAAATGGACTATACAGAAATGGAAGTTCTAGAGATTAAAAACAAAATATTGGAAATGAGAATTTTTCTGGATAAGATTAAGAGCAGTAGGTGTAGGATACCAGTCATATTGAATCAGGATCTTCCTGAATCTATTTTAATCTCATTTTAACTTGATTGCCTCTGTAAAGAGCCTATCTCCAAACAAGGTCACATTCTGAGTTACTGGGGGTTAGGATTTTAACATTTGAGTTTTTAAGGAATAAAATTTAACCCATAACAATGTGTAAAATAATGTTGCTGGTACACAATAATATCTTTCTTAAATTAATGACTGAATTATGCCTGTTTTCCATCTCTATATACAATTTTTATAATTGTTAGATTAATGGTTATGTGCTATATTATATTTCTGGGCAGAATAAAACAATATTTTTAATTATTCACTGTTATAGAAAAACCACAAATAACACCTTCTTCTTATTTTTCCAGTTGATACCTTCTTAGGCTGAAATCTCTACAATGGAATGACTAGGTATACATTTATTTAAAAATTAATATTTTAATATTCATTACCAAAATACTTTATGAAAAAGGGGTTTGCTAAATAATAATTGAATAAATCAGTAATTTTTGTCAAAATTTTATTGCCATCATCCCCCTTTCTATATTTATAAAACAGTATCTCAGATTTGCTTTAACATCAATTTTATTACCATTATAGATGACATTTTCCTGTGTATTTTTTCACTCTTCAATTAATGTCTGACTTGTTCACCACATAATATAAGTAGGAAATTTGGATATAGGCATTCATTAGGGGATGATGTGAACAGATAGAGAGAGGAGATGGCCATCTACAATCTAACGGGAGAGGTTTGGAACAGATCTTTCTCTACATATCAACTTCAATGATACTTTGATTTTAGACTCTTATTTTCCAGAACTGAGAGATAATTAATTTCTATCGTTTAAGCCACCTAGTCTATGGTACTTGGTTGTAGCAGTCTTAGTCTAAACAAATACACATTAGTCAGTTGAGGTTGCTAAGACACATTACCATAGGCTGGGTTGCTTACACTACAAACATTTATTTCTTACACTTCTGGAGGCTGGGAAGTTCAACATCACAATGCTGGCAAGTTCAGTGTCTGCTGAGGGCCCAATTCTGGTTTGCAGGCAGCTACCTTCTCATTGTACATTCACGTGGAAAAGAGTAGAGAGATGAAAGACAAAGCAAGTTCATTCAGGTCTCTTCTTACAAGGTTACCTACCAATGCCATCATAGGGCTCTACCCTCATTACTTAATTACCTTCTAAATACCCCACCTCCAAATACTATCCTGTTGGGGGTTGTGGTTTCAACATATAAATTTTGAGAGAACACGAACATTCTTTTAGCACTTGTAAAAGAAAACATGAAACACATGCTTCAATATGTCCATAACATACTTAAAGAAACTGACTTTGGTTGTTGATTGTCATTAAAGATGTTGACCAAATATTTATAGGTCTCCCTTTTAGCACATGATACAGTTGGTTTTCCTTTACTCTGAGGATAAGCTTAGTCATGTTTTTCATTGGCAATGGATGATGAGCAAACATGGCCTGTATCGCTTCAGGGAGATGTTGCATAAGCCATTATACATTTCATGGTCTCTCTTTTTCTCTGCCTTGGCAGCTGACATTAGAGATAATGGCAGCTTTATCAGTGAAAAGAACCTGGAATGGAGCCTCCAGTTGCCCCATGATGCACATGTAGTATGAAGATGAAATAAACCTGTGTTGTTTTAAATCACTGATATTTGGGAGTCGTTTGCTAATCACAGCCAAACCTAACCCAGCTCAAGTAAAACAAATAGTAGAGACAGGCTTTGCTCACAAGGACTTTAAAATCTATGTGAGAGCTAGAGAAATAATCAGATGATTACAACTGAATATGAAAAATGCTCTGATAAAAATACGAAAAGGATTTTATGGGGTGCACATATGAGGAGCACTTAACCCAGATTAGGTAAATTTCCTGAAGGGAAGTGTCATGTTAGCTTAGTCTTGAAAGGCAAATAGGAGTCAGTCAGCTGAAGAAAATGAATTCAGAGGGACAACTTGTGCTCAAAGGTGAGAATTACAAATTTCTCATTATGCTGATATATGATACAAAATACATGAGGGTCAAGTAAGTAGAGGTGATGTTTGGGGAGGATAAGTTGACAGATCCTGGTCCCAGAAGATGTTTAAACCAGGCTTTGAAGGTTGTACATTACTTTCTCAGGCACTTTCCACAGGTAATGAAAAGTTTATAGGAGAGTGAAATAATCTGTTACAATATAGTTTTGATTTTAGAAAAACAAAAGTGTTATATACACTGTGATTGCAGTTATGTATAATGTACATGTGAAGAATTACAAAGTGATGTGTAAAAATAGTTATGGGAGGGTAGTATGAAAAATAGGTCAATACTGTTGCTATATAAAATGTTACTATATAGTTTGCTTAATTAAAATAAATTTGATATACATAATGGGTTGACTAGCTAAGCAAAATAAACTAAAAAATTTCCCCCCAAGTCTTAGAAGCCTATGGGAAGTGAAAATTATGCTTACAAAATGCAATTAAAGATGTGATGGGAAAGACTTATTAAGATAAGCAGCACAAACGGAGATGAAATAAGTTTTCTTTTGCTCTCTTGCTAGGAGAATTAACTTATACCAAAGGCAGAATAAATATTTTAAACGACTGCATTTCCAGATTGGAAACACAGAGTAGGAAAATAAAAAAGAATGAAAAAGAAAGATCGATAGAGAGAATCTTAAAGATATGCCTTAAGTTTCCTTTTCTATAGTTAATTAATTGGGCATGAACAAATCTGATTTAAGATTACCAATGGAATTAAGATTGCTAATCAACTGACCTTAACATAGAGAGATTATTGTAGAATTTGTAATCACTTGAGCCCTTAAAAGCAGAGAGATATAGAAGAAAGAAAAATGAGGGAAAGAAGAGGAAAGGAAAGAAGTGAGAAAAAAGGGGCATCAAGAGAGATCAGAAGCATCCAGGAGCGCTCAGCCCTTCAGTGCTGACTTTGCAAGTGAAGTATGCATGAACCAAGGAATGTTGGAAGCCTCTAGAAGACGAGAACAACCACTGGCTGACAGTCTGCAAGGAAAAAAGGACCTCAGTCCTACAATTTCATGGACCGAGTTCTGCTAAGTTAAAGAGCTTAGAAGGCGACTTATCCCTAGAGCCTTCAGAAAGGAATGTAGGCCTGTCAACGTCTTCATGTCAGCCTTGTAAGACCAAAAGATGACCCTAGCTAAGCTCACCAGATGCCTGAGATAAACAACTGTGAGATAATACATTTTGTGTTGTTTCAAGCTACTAAATGTGTGGCAATCTGTTACATTAGCAATACAAAACTAACTACTTGTAAAAGCAAACATGAAACACATTCTTCAGTCTTTGATTCAGGAATGGGGCTATAGTAGCTTATTATAAAACATTACAGGGTTCTTTTGATTGTTAAATGAGTCATTATATATAAGATTCTTAGAACAGTGTCTAGCATGCAGAAACTGATTTAAGTGTTAATTATAGTTATTTAATTTGAATGGGTTAAACTTTAACCCAGGTGAAGGAGAGTAAAACTTGTTTTGTATGGGCCAAGAGCTAAGAATGGTTTTTATAGAACAAGTTTTCAGACCCATGGTTAAAGTTCCCTGATTGAAAAATGACTTTTAGATTGAATAAACAAAAACAAACAAAAAATGTAACTGTTTGCAGAAAGTCATAGAAAACAAAGTGACATAGGAATGCTTGAAATAAAGGGTGCAAAAATAATTACTAGATATTATGTTAAAAAAAGAAAAAAAATTGAAGCAGTGATACTAAAAATAAAAGATTACTTAATGGTAATACTATTAAAATGAATACAGAAGGATTTAAAATATAATGTTTAGCTATACCAATTAAACTAACAAGGTAATTATATATAAGTGTACTATTGGATGAATAGCTCTAAATAGAGTCCAGATAAAAATCTGTGGGCATATCAGAATGTGATTTTATTTTTAAAAGAGCATATCAAAGCAGAGAGCAAATCATGTATTATTCGATGGCTGGAACATTTAAAAAGAGTGAAATTAAAATTTACCTTCTAGCCGGGCTCGGTTGCTCAGCCTGTAATCCCGCGCCTTGGGAGGCTGAGGTGAGTGGATTGCCTGAGCCCGCGGGTTCGAGACCCGCCTGGGCATGTGAAACCTCATCTCTACAATAAATCAAAAAAAATTGGCCGGGCGTGGTAGCGCGCGCCTGTAATTCCGGCTACTCGGAAGGCTGAGGCGGAATGATCGCCAGAGCCCAGCAGGTCGAGGCTGTGGTGGCCGGGAGCGGCCACTGCACTCCAGTCTGGGCGACTGAGTGAGACTCCAACTCAAAAAAAAAACAAAACAAACAAACAAACAACAAAAAAATTTACCTTCTACAATACACAAAAATAAATACCAGGCCCGAATAAAAGCCTAAACACAGAAATAATAATATTAGAAAGTATTTAAGAAGACTACATTCATAACTTTGGTGAAATTCAAACATGTCTTATAAAATAAATGTTTGATAAATAAAATAGGGAATGTTAGTTTGCTAAGCAGGGTTTTCATATTTATATGCCTACTTAATTTGAAATAGTTCATTTCACATAGTTTTATTTCTTATTGCAAAAGCAATGGATAATCATTGAACACATTTTATGAAATAAAAAAAGCAATGACAAATAGAAAAACAGACATCACTACCTAGAATTAACCACAATTAAAACTTTATTGTATATTCTTTAAAATTTTTTTTTCTTTACATATACACATTCCTATATGAGGTTTATTCAAGTGGATCCAAGTGTGAATAAAATAATTAAGAACAACAGCACTTTTAATACATGAATCATATCTCTGCAACATTTGACCATTATAAACCTTATTTTGTTCACATTGCCAATGTGTTAAATGAGGCTTAGGTATATAAAACTGAATTACCTCAGATCACACGAATGGCAAAAATGTGAAACATATCTAGTTTCACTAGACATAAAGGGAGTTACAAGACACATCACAACATTTAAAAAAAAAAATTCTAACAAGAAGCCAAGTTCAACAACGGAATGTGCCACTTACAGGAAAATTAGAAATTGAAGCTTTATTTGATTGTAAAGGGTTGCAATATGGCATACTGAAAGGATTATTATAACTGGAACCATGCATTTTTAGATTTAAATTTGATTTCTAACATTTGTTAACATGTCCTTGGCCAAATTGTCTCGACTCCATCTATGTACCTTATTTTATAGTTTAGTAAGGTAAACATAATAACCTTTTCATCAAGGTAATGCTGGAGTTGAACAAGAATGTAAACAAAAGCATCAGTCATGCTACAAAAGTCTGTGATTGATCCTTTTATATAAGTACATTTTATTATAGATTATTTGTGTATTCAAAAAATCATTCCATTTTTTTCAGATTACAAAGCATTAAGATTAAAACAAAAAGGAACGAGTACTCTCAGAATTACCTTATAGACATTCAGGTAGTATAAAAGTATTGAGTGAGTATATTTCTAAAAATGCTTATTAATTTTTTTGACCAATAGCAAATGTGTGCTAATTGGATATGCGAGTTCTTTCTATGAACATTCATGTATTGTCCTAACTTTCCCAGATGCTGCAGTCAGGTTGGGCTGTACCTATCTCAGGCCAATGGATTTAAGGAGTACCATTGTTATTTCTCAGCAGAAGCATTGAAAATTCAAGAGCCCTATTGCTCTCTTTTCTTCTGTTGCAAAGACTAAGGAGACCCTTTGCTCCTGATGGTGCAACAACAACACAGCAGGACCCCTTTCAGTAGGGGTCCCTGCATGGATGTGTGGACTTATCCTTAGCTATCTTGCAGAATGTTTACCCTGAGTAGAAATAACCCATTCTGTGTTAAGGCACTGAGATTCAAACGTAAGTTTGTTACCACAGCTCCTGGTGACTAATTGTGTACCCAAAGAGAATAAGCAAGCAGAAAAAATAAGTTTCACGTCAACTGCCAACTCTTAGAATTGGAAACCTAGATTACTTCTTGGGAAGGATTTTTAGGCTCAGCAAGAAAAGAATAAAATTCTGAGGTCTCCAATCGGCGTGAGAATGGGAAACATTACACATTCTTGCAATACTTCCCCTATAAGATGAAAAGCTTTTCTTCTGTCAACTGGTTTTTTAAAGAAAGAAAGTGAAAAAGAACCCTTAGAACTACAAAGTAATATACAGCTGTCTGACAATTAAGTTCACGAACTCATCCTAGAAAAAGTGCTACATATCTCAATGCTGAATATCACTATGGTCATCTTCTAAGTACGCCCCCTGGGAAAACTATGCACCAATGCTGGTGCCTCGACAAAGTAATTTTGGAACTCTTTTTTACCCTTGAAGTCCTGAATGTCATCAAAATGTCCTCCTTTTAAGATTTCCTTTATTTTCAGGTAAAGAAAAATGTCATTGGGCCAGATCAGTGAGTAGGGAGGGTGTTCCCATACAGTTATTTGTACAGTGCTGCCAATGTAAGTGCACAGTGACAGGTTCGTGAACTTAATTGTCAGAACTGAACAAGTAACGATGGCAGCTCTGATGAACTGACCAAAAATGATGATGGGTGGACTAGGCTCTGGAGTCAGTGCATAGTTTCCCAAGGGAAGTACTTCAAAGGTGACCATAGTGATATTCAGCAGTGAGGTATGTAGCACTTTTTCTAGAATGTGGTAGCAAACCTAGTTGTTGGAACTTGCACCCTCTTTGGGACAAAAAAATATAGAACAACCCCAAATAAGAAAAACACTTGCAGTTTCGTAACCCAGAGGTAATCATAGATATATGAGGTACTAATGGATATCAATGGGAATGACCTTCTAGATATTTTTTCCTGAAAGTTATATAGCCTAACACACATATAACATATATAAACACATATATAAACACATATTCACTATACAACACATGTTTTACATATTATTTATCATTTTAGTCTTATAATTATCCCATTTTACAGAATAACTTTTAAATTAAAAAATTCATCAGTAACATTTTCCAATGCCATTGAAGATTCTAATAAAACAAGGTTTCCAGTAATTGCAGAATATTCTACTTCATAAATATGTAAACATTTATTTAATTGGTAGCTTTTTTATATATTGGATTTGTTTTCAGGTTTTACATATATTATAAAATTCTTCAGTAGCTCTCTTTGTATGTGTGTATATTTAATTGTATTTTTACCTTGAACTAAATTTCCAAATTTTCTTAGACTGTTTCTAGTAGTTGCATCTCTGGATCAAAATATAAACAAATGTAAAATATAAACAGATGTAAAATATAAACATTCTACAAACTCACCATTACTACAAACTCACAATTACTGGTACTGGATATTTTGGTTATGTCTGAAAGAGTACCAATTTGATTACACAGTCATGACATCACAATTGTGATTTTATTTTGTCCTTCATTCACTACTGGTAAAGTTGTACATTTTCACAACTACTAATGGATCATGTATGCCAATTTTTAGTTATTAATTTATTTTGTTTTGGAATTTTTTCAAAGTTATTTTCTTTATCTTGTTGATTTGTGAGAATTTACTTTATAATAAAAACAGTAGCTCACTGCCCAAAAAGTTGCAAATTTTTTTTATAGATCATGATTTGTCTTTTTTATTTTGTTTCTGGTAGTGTTTGACCTAGAATGTTTTACATTTCTATGTACTAAAGATCCATTTATTATTTACTACATAGTTTCTTCCTCTGCATTTATATTTAGGCATGACTTCCTCTAGCAAAATAAAGTCTGTTGACTTTTTAAGCAAAATAAAGTCTGTTATTTTTTTCAGCAAAATAAACTCTCTTCTTTCAATGATTCAATGATTTTTCTTTTTAGCACTTCACACTTTATACAAAAGGTGATACTTTTACTCTTCAGTAGTTGCCAGTTATCTCAGTACCTTTTGTATTTGAAAATTTATTCTACTTCTATTGATTGTAAAATTCCCCATCTATATTCTTCCAAATAAAACACTGAATTTTAAAATATGTCCTCTAATGAAACAAATATGAGATACACATATATAATACTTAATTTCTACTAAAAAGGAGTAGAGAGTTAGTAACATCTACAAAATATTATGCAAAATATCTGACTTTTGAGTCAAAAATAACTTTTACACCATATTTTAAAGTTGAACAGGATCTTGGATGCGGAATAATTTTGCAACTGGTCATGAAAATCTGACTTTCTGAGTATTTACATACATCCTGTTCTTACATACATTTTTATGGTCTTAAGTCTATGTTCTTCCTAGTTTCCTAATATACTTCTTTTATAAAGGCAAATTTATGAAGTCTATGTGCAAGGTCAAGAAAATTTCTTTTTGTTTCTTAATAAAATCTACCCTTTTTGTTTTTAAAACAAAAGCCAAAAGTATGGTAAAGTCTTCTCCCAACTCCAAAATATCTCTTTAATTTGTACAGTGAAAGGTATTTCAATTAAAATACTATAAAATAATATGTAGCAAATACTGCAATTCAGAGAATAATAGTATTTTCAGTTAAAGAAAAAAATGACTGTTTTGAGATTAAGTTCTGAAGATTAAAACAGATATACACTGAAAATCCATTTTTCAATAAAAACAAGCAAATTTCCCTCTTATACTGTACACTCATCATCTCAAACTAATGTAACTGTATTTGATGCATTGATTGGTTCATTGAAATGGAGCTCTTCAGTAGATGATGTTTAAATATCAATCACCTTATGAATATTTAAATTCAAGAAATGTCAAATTAAAGGTTTGCTCATCTTATTTACTTTTAAGAGTTCTTCAGAAATATCAGATAAAATGAGATCATACTTGGTGGTAGTTTAAAACTCTTAAAAGGTTGATCTTTACATAGTAATACTCCAAAATATTCAGGAAAAAATATTCAAATATAATGTAACCTTTGGGATTATTAAAAGAAAGCTTTTTTGAGCTCAGCAAACATGTTATATTTAACTTCAACAACATTTTTCAATTAACTCTTGATTTAATATAGTGAGTTTAATTCTAAATTGATGCATTTAAATGAATAATCAATTGTATTAAGCATTTTTTTTTTTTTTTTTTTAGTCTTGCTCTGTTGCCTAGGCTGGCATGCAGTGGCGTGCTCAAGGCCACTGCAGCCTTGACCTGCTGGGCTCAGACCATTCTTCTGCCTCAGCCTTCTAAGTAGCTGGAACTGCAGATATACGTCACCATGACTAGCTAATTTTTTGATTTGTTGTAGAGATGAGGTCTTGCCAAGTTGCCTCAAATCCATAAACTCAAGCAATCCTCTCGCTTCTGCTTCCCAAAGTGCTGGGATTACAGGCATAAGCCACCATGCCCCACTTTGTATTAAGCATTTTATTTTGTGATTAAAATAAGTATCAATATAATGAGTAGTTTTATTACTTTCTGTTTCTCACTGATTACATTTAACTTTTTGAAGAACCCCAAAGGCACTTCTATTATTTTCTATCACTTCTTTTTTCAGACAAATATTTAATATTTTAAGTACAATTTTGTATTACATGAAATCTGTTAGTTAAATACACAAATAGCTACATGGATAACATTTTATTTCATAAGTATATATTTTCCTTAAGAAAAGAGTTCTTGAAAGTAATTTGAAAATTTAATTCAACAACATGTCATAAACATGCCAAAGTTGTGTATAATGTTTATCCATTGCCTATAAGAACATCAATATTCACTGAATAGTATATGCCAAACTTTTACTTTCTGAGCATAGATTAAAGGGGTGGTTACATATAAGATAATAAAAAACAAGGTAAGGGCCATACAAGAGCTTATTGAAAATCCATATTCGTAACTTTTTTTTAAAGGATATGCATACCTATTTGAAAATTGCCAGATCTAGCCTGACTAAATTCAAAGAAATATATAAGGTCATAATGGTTTTCAGGGTCGATTCTGTTTTCTTTATGAAGTAGGGGTAGAGGGTGATCTCAGTTTGGGTTACGTGAGTTGTCTAAGAAAGCCAGTCTGTCCAACATTGGCACCTCCTATATCTTTGCTACCTATTCCCTTTTTCCCCACCCGCACATTCTACAATTACCTTCAGCTTTGCCTCTGTTCACCTATCTGACTCGCTCTTTAGTTTCTAACGTTACATCTCATCTCTCTGACACTCATAGATAATTTGACTTATTTCAATCTCAGACTTCATAAGAGATATGCATGTCACTTGTCTTGGTTGGTTTCTTTCTACCTCCTACCTTTACAAATCACAACCCATCCCTCAAACACCAGGACTTGAATTCTTACCATATCTATAATTAGCCTCTAAAGATTTTTTGACAATGGAAGAGATAGTCATAATAAATCAGTCTTTGCTGAATTAGAATATTTCTTCTCTTTTTACATAATTTTCTAAGAAGTCATCAAGTTTCTAAAGTATGAATTTCTTGAACGTCCCTTCTAAAGAACTCATTAGTTTCATTTTACCTTTTTTTAATAAAGAAAAGTGCAAAGTGTACTATAAAGCACCTATATGTCATTTTCCTGAAATTAAAAAAAAAGTTAGAATATTGCCAGTCTCCATTTTGAAAAAAGAAGCAAACCATTTTATACAATGTTGAAATTCACGATGAGACTCACTCCAGATCCATTTCATTCCCTCCCAGGTACACTTTCTATACTCAGTGTCCCTTATTCTTATCCTTCCTGGGTTTTTTGTTTTGTTTTGTTTGCGTGTTTGTTTGTTTTTAAAGCTATGCCTGACAGGTTTTTGCTCCTATCACTACACATAAATGTTCTTTTCAAGGTCACACTAATTCTGAATTACTGAGTTCAGTGGCAAATCTCAGTCTCTTCTTAACCTAGCAGCATCATTTGGTACAGTTGATCACATCTGTCTCCTTTAATGTATTAATTACTTAGCTTTTGGCATCCCACACACTATTACTTTTTTCTCTTGCAAACTAAATCTTGTTTCCTTGTTCCTGTTCTTCTCTTAGATCTCTTTAAATTATAGTTGACCCTGTCATCTTCTCTAAACTCACCAACTTGGTGGTTTCATTCAGTTTTATGGTTTTAAATAAAACTAGAGGCTCATAAATTTCTGTTTTTAAAATTTTCCCTTTCTCCTTCTAGTTGCCATCTCAAACTTGACTGTGTGCTCACAGTCTTTCCTATCTCAGTTAATGGCAACTTATTTCCAGTTAAAAGTTAGAGGTTAGAATTTAGATCTAACTTAAGCTCTTTTATTTCTCTCACATCCTATATCAAAACCCATCAGAAGACTTCGTGGCTTCAAAACACATCTGATCATAACACATCTGATCATATCTCAATACCTCTGTCTCTATTACCTTGGTGCAAGACATCACTTTCTTTTTGGATAGCAATATACTTTTAACTTGTCTTCCGACTAATGTCTTTGGCTCTTTTCTATATATTTATAGCAGCTAAAGTGATTTTTAAAAAAAAATAAAAGATTATGTCACTTTTTGACTTAAAACTCTCCCCTCACTCTAAAAGTTAAAGTCATTATAATTGCCTTCAAGGTCCAACAATATTTGACTCCTTCCTCCCTTTCTACATTTACTAACTTCCAACTTGCACACTTGTCTTCATTCACATTGACCTCCCTGCTATTCTTTGGACATGCCAGTAGTATTCCTGCTTTCTGCACTGGCGATTCATTTCACCTGGAATTGTCTTCCTCCAGATGTCCACATTGCTCTCTTTCTGTGACAAACTGTTAAGATGAGGTAATATAGAAATGAGCTCACAATCCAATCTGACTGATGTCCTTATAAGAATATGGCCACATGACAGATAGAAGGAATGACTTCTAATGTTTGATAGTAGGGTGACCATAGTTAACAAGAATGTTAACTACATTTTAAAATAGGTAAAAGAGAGGACTTGAAATGATCCCAGTGCATAGAAATGGTAAATATGAGAGATGAAAGAGACGCCAAACACCTTTACTTGATGATTATGTGGTCTGTGCATGTAAGAATATCAAGTACGTGCCCCGTAAATATGTACAAATATTTGCATTAATTAAAAAAACACAAGAATACTAAAGTGTTATGGTATCCTCTCCTAAAGAAAAAGTGGTACATGATTTCATTCTATCTCTTCAACTTTCTGCAGTAAGACAAGATTTCCTTCCTTCTTCAATTTATTTTTTACCAGTTCCTCTTCCTGGAAGAGAACCTTAGCTAAGATAAGAAGAGATAAAATTTCTATTATCATAACATCAAATAAAGGATGTTGATATTTCCAAGAAAGTTTGATTGTAGATGTTTAACTGAAAGCTCTAAAGACTTATTTCCATAGAATCTGTAAGGTACCTAACATCCTCCATGGTCTGCCTACCCACATACCTATCTAGCTGGCTGAGAAGAAAGATGATTAGAGCCTACTGACTCATGATCATGACTTTGGAGAGAAGAAAGAAAGCTAAAGAAACTAAGGTAACCATGAAAAAGGAGGAAAGTTAGGTAAAACCTACCGAGATGCACATTAAATATTAAAACTGTATGGATTTTATATGACGAAAAAAGAAGTATCTGTGTCAACTATTAATCTCTGTGTTTTGTTTTTGTAAAGTAGACTTTTCTTCTAGTAACAGACACACATGTTCATGTTCTTCCAGATACTGAGGTTTGTATAACTAAGGCTTTACCAAAAACAGGCAAAAAAACCCAACCAAACAAACATGTGAAGATAGAAACATGCATGAAGTATGCCGCAGACCAAAAAGGCAAATTAGACTCATGAAACTGCAAACCAAGAAACGCCAAAAATTGCTTGCAAACCAGCAGAAACTAGAAGCAGGTGAAGAAGGATTCTCCCTTACAGATTTCAGAGAAAGCATGGCCCTTTCTTGATTTTGGCAGTCTAGTCTCCAGAACAATGAGTAGATGAATTTCTGTTGTTTTAAGCCCCCCATGTTGTGGTGTTTTATTATAGCTGTTCTAGAAAATGGATACAGGTTTATTTCTTTGCAAATAGGAACACTCCAGACAGATAAATGTTTGGGAACAATCATGAAAAATCTGCATATTTGTGAAGATTTGTGCCTTGTGCCATTTAAAATACAGCCAGTTTTTCCATTAAAAAAAAACAAACAAATAACAGTTTATGGTTAATCCAGGAGCATATCAAATAGTGAAAACAATATTACTCTGTATTTAAGCTAACTTTCAAATTCTATGAATTTACTGAATTAAAAGAATACATTTAATCTGATTGCTTATTGTCACTTTGTTAATCTCCCCTTGTAACTTGTTACCTAATTGATTCAGATGATTCTCAGTGATAAATAGCCATTTTCTTTTCCTTCTCGAAGGGTTTCTCTTCTCTCTTAAAATTACTCTTTCCTCTAATTCCTCTCTTATTATTACTTTTGTTCTTGTTTCTCAAACTTTGTCAAAAGCACCATAATATACATGAAGACAAAATAAGAGATTTTTATATAAATTAATAACTAGTCTCATACAAGGTGTATATGTTTTAATTTCAGCTGCCATTGAGGGGTAAGAAAAATAATCGGGAATAGAAAATAAAGACTAATAGTGTTTATGATTTTCTGATTCACACTTTCACACATAGTTCAAGGCAGGGCTCCTTAATTCTGTAAACATTCATTGGTCATGCATATTTAGAATACTTTCTAAATAAGTACTAAGAAAGACACTGGGAACAATAGGTAATTCCAACGCAAACTTTGCTCTAAAATAGAACAAAGTGAGGGAGAAAGATAAGGAAATCAAGTACTACGTTCTATAAAATAGGGAGGTAAATGACCTTAAAATGACTTACATAGTGCCGGGTATAGGGTTCAAAATGCCAAGACATCTTTTCATAACCTCAATTTTAGAGGTAGGGATTTAAGAGTAGCATACACCATGAATACTCATTTTAATAGAAATGATAAGATCTCTGTACACTGTTATATCTTGATAAATAAACACTTTTATTTAGAGTAGGAGACCCTTTTAAATCTGATGGGAATCCAGTATAGTAACTGATGCAACTGAGGAAATATGAGAAGGAAAACAAAAGGAGAGAAGAAATAGCAAGCAGGGAGTATTTCATGATATTATGAAGTGGAATACTAGATCTGTCATGTAGCTGTGCCCCTTCCCTAATTTGTTTTCCATCCATCTTAGCCCCTGCCTATCAACCACTTATCTTGTATTCAGAAGCTGAGAACATTGGATGACAGTAAAATTTGTTCTGATGTTTTGTTCATGCAGGGTGGTTACTTTTCCTTTGCTAAATTTATCAAGTTCTGAATACTAGAATAACATTATTCTCAGCAGCATTAATGGTAAAGAGAGAGTATAAGCTTTGAGTCATAAAGTGTATTTTTAAAATAAGAAATATTTTATTTTATTAAAATAAATGATATTTTAAGGAATTAAATGTCATAAAATAATCTAATATATGAATGTTAAATGCTGTTATCTCTTAAAATGAGAATAATTCTTTGATCTTTAAAATTTGTTTCTGACATATTATTGTTACTAGGTACTTGGACTTGGTTGAATAGCTTAACTACTATAAACCTTAGTTTGATTATCTAGGCCATGAGCTAACACGTCCTTCAAGGGAGTTCATGAAATAGAATGAGTCGATATATGCAAAAAGTCTTGCTTTGTGGTATATAGTAGATGTTCATCTCATATTAGCTGTCACCAAATCTTTTTGCTTGAACCTGAACTGTTCAAGACTGCAAGAACTAATCTAACACCAGCACAAAGCTTCCATCATACTTATGAACTATTAAATTTATATGATGCATTTTTTCTTTTAAGTTCACTAGCTTTATCCTACCTTATTTTCTATGTATATGATCTAGTAAGAGATTTCTTCACTCCTCTTCTCTCACCTGCCTCTAACTTTTTTTTCCAGTTCTGTCTATGGACTGACTAGAAGGTATTCACACCCTTTTTGTTCATCTGTGTTCTAGTCCTTCTTTCAGTTCAAGGTCATACTGCTCAATACCAGGAATACTAAATCTTCTGTGAAGACGCCTATTAAATTCAGGGCATCCTGTTTCTTATTTTTTATTTAATACTATTTTGTTTCAAATCACTATAAGGAGTTTTATTTGTTTTCAGTACCAGATGAGTAGAAACTTTATTATTCTTATTCTGCAATTGAGTGTTTTATTTGTATCATCTCAATTGAACTTGAAAACTCATTGAGGCAGAATCTATTCAATTCACTTGGTATCAGCTAATAACTAGTTCTCTAACTTTATTTTGCCAGTGGACCCAATAGGCTTAGTTTTTAATAATATCACCTTCAGGTACTATTTTCCCCTAAGTATTATGTTTTTATTTATATGTACACTTCATATTGTCATTTGCAGAAAGGTAAATTGATCTCTTTAACATATTTTAGCAGTTGAGAGTAAATTAAGAATCCTAGTTGTGTTTTCCTTGGTATATTAATATAATGTATTACAATATGTTATATTATATATTGTGTATTAGCCTAAATACTAATGCAGTAGCTGCTATCAAATACTATTGCAGGTGTTGTTAGTTTTAGCTAATACAGGGGGTGCCAAAAAATACAAATTTTAGAGATGTTATCTATGTATTACTTTTCAAAATTCCATTAAATTACGATAGCAATGATGTGTAGTATGACGTTTGTTCAACCATGTTCCCGCTATTTTCTTTGCCTGTCGCATGGTGAGGCTAGCATTCATTTAATTGATGCCATTTTTTGAGAAAACTTCGTACTTATAATGTGTATACATTTTTTGGCACCCTCTGTATTTGTTGGACATTTTTCTATGCATCTGGCACTGAGCTAAGCACATTGCATGTATTGCCACATTTAAGAATCATAACAACACTATGAGGTAAGTATCATTGTATCCCTCATTTTACAGATGAGAAAACTGTGACACTAAGCATTCAAGCACCCAATATTATACATTTAGTGAATAGTTGTGTTCAGACCTGAATTCATTCTTTGTGATGCCAAATGTTATGATTTGTCTAAGTTTTTCTTTCTGGAGATATAAGATTTCAGAGTATTGTCTTGGAAGCCAATTTGTGCACCAGATTACACTTATAATGCCTTCTATGAGATACTAAAAAAAAAAATGCCCTAAAAGTCTGAGAGAGCTTGGCATAATGTAGTCATTCAATTATTGATTGTTAAATGAAGAGCTAAATAAATGGGGTTAATAAGCCAGTTGTGTTAGTCTGAGAACAGCAGAATTTAATTATTTTGAAAATAAATTTGATTAGAAAACTGTATTTTAAATGTCTTAAGAAATAATTTAATTCAAAATGCTTATTTTATATGCTGTTTCAACTATTGTTGACAGTTTACATGTTGAAGTACTAAGTATTTTTAGGAGTCTGCGAGTTTTCTTTTCAACAACTTTCTGGAAGAAGGAGAGCTTATATTAAAAATAAAAATTTAAAAAGATCAACCTGGTACAAGAAAAATGTTCATTTTATAGAGAACAACCTGATAAGTTAGAGGTCTTTCTCTAGACATTGAGCTTCATTAAATCAAGGGTAATAGCAAAGTCTAATGCCTGACAATTTGCATCTTTCATATTTAATTTAAATTTTTCTGCACCATGTATTCCTGCTGGTGTATAGTTATCCGATTTTCTATTAAATAAAAAGTGTGAGCTTTTAGTCCCAAGTTCCAAAGATCAGGCATTATGTTCTTTTCTAACACAAATCTTGAGATGTCAACATTTTTCAGGCTGATTAAACCTCTTGTCACACAACTAAGTAGTAAAACATAGCCTGGTTGTATGACTTGAGTTACTGTACAGCATGTTTGCAGGGAAGTAGCTCTGAGGGAGAAAAATCATACATTTTTACATGGTGCCACCTTAATTTGTATTCCTCCAGACTACATTTAAAGTTAAAAGTTTATAAAAATTTAAAGTTTTACGGGCATTGCTTCCTGCAGGCTTAAAAGCCCAGCTGACATTTATGAACAAATAAATTTGTCATAGAGTGAATATATTTTTTAAACACTTACGGGTATTCTCCAACTCACAACATCTGCCAAGCATGAATGACAAGAATGTTTTTTAGTTTTCGAGAAAATCTATAGTTTATTATAGTAAAAAAGAGAGGTGAACAAACTGGTATAAAGAGATTACTTAAAAGGTTTACATTTATTTCATCAGTAAGTGCAGTTTCAGGTTACTTGCTTAAAGAAAGAATAAGAGCACATTATAGGATTAAAGGAATGCTGAAATCTGTAAGTTAGGCCAACACTAATCCATGAAAGCATTTTTCTGAACTTGATAATTTATGGGGTAACAATGTTATGCTCAATATCTAAGCAAACAACTTATTTACCTGTGGATTCTATGAAGAAATGACCACAAGGGAAAAGCTGGATCAGTCTCTTAACAGGTTCAAGACACACTTTGCCTTCTCCACTCTGCTTTGTCCTTGGACATTACTGCAAACACACCAAAGAGAAAGTAATATGTTTGTTCGGGAACCTGGGGTATGAGTGGTCCATGAGTGAACCACTGAAAGCACTAAGACATGAGGGGTTTAAATGAGACTCCAGTGTCAGAAGGAGCTAATGTGTCTCACTGTACACCACAGATTTACTAGTGGAAAGAGAACAAGGAATGAGAGATGAATAAAGACCAACATTCAAGAAGAAAAACACATTTCTTTTTCCCTTACCTGACACATCATGTGCTTAACATGTTGTGTTTCTCCAATAACAGTTGGTAGCATTTGCATACATTGTAGAGAATGCAGATGGTTTTCTGCTGAGAATGCAGCAAGCCCAGGAGGTCATGCTGGGAATAACTAAAGTCTTAAACTCCATCCCTTTGAATGCTATAATTTTAAAATCAAAGCCTTATTATTTAGCATCTTAACATATTTTTCTGTGTTTAAAACATATGTGCTCTTGACCCACTTAGGAGGAAAAAACCCCCACAACAACTCAACACCCACCAGTAAAGCAAAGGCTAGTAGTATAAATGATTGAAGTGTCTGTAAAAACACCTTCCCCAGAGAATAGTATGCTGTCGAAGTTCAGATCAGCAAAAAAATCCTTGCATGCATCACATACCTGCTGCTTTCCAAACTTCCCCATGTTATGTTCTATCTTTGAAAGTGCTACATTCTCATCTAGTATTTAAGAAATGAAGGAATCCAAACATCCTTGAAGAGATGGGGTATTTTCAAGTATATTACTGTACTAAATTTGAGCTATGTTTTAGAGACTTGCAAAAATTGGCCCTGCACACATTCAGGTAAAATGTTCATCTTATTTTTAGATCAATGGTGTTAAATAACACAAATAAATGTACTAGTGTAATGGCATTTTGGTTGAATTTCTCGATTGAATTTGAACTGGATATAAAAGGAATTAGAATACTTGGAACTAGAGAAAGCAATTAATTCTTAATTTATATTAACAGTATTTTTCCTGAGATAATTTATTGCTACTAAATATAAGTGAATAATTTAAATTTGTCAAGCCAGAGACAGTTTACCCCAAATAAAAATAACTCTTTATTAATGATACTTTTTAAATTTATGATGTGAAGAAAACCATTCTTTTCATGTGTTCACTTATTATATACATCTTTTCAAATATCTACAATAGAAATGGCATTTGTAGGCACTTTGTATAAATATTAGGATAGTTAAATATACTCTTTTCTTGTAGATTGACCTATTCCAGAACTGCATTTTTGGTCAAAAACTTATTTTAAGTAACTGTAAAATTATTTCAAGATATACTTATCAGCATTGTAAAGAAAACACTATCATGGTAACATATTGCTTTCAGGCAGCTAAACACTAAACAAATATGTTTCAATAATTTCTAGAAGTAATAAAAGAATAGAGAGTGAAGAGGTGGAGAGAGATAAGACTATAGAGAGAAGGTGATTTGAGATGTTTACCAGGGATAATTAAGTAGAAACCTGAATAACTGAGAGAGGGAGTCGTACAAAGATCTGGAGAAGGAAGGAGACCACAATACCACAACATGCAGACAATCTGAGATAGAAACCAACTTGGTGGTATTTGAGGATTAGGAAATGTAGGCAATCCTGTAAAATGGTGAAGGTCAAAGTCATGGCAGAGTGAAGATTTTGTTCTATGCCTGATTAAAAGTTATAGAATGGTTTAAACATAAGTGTGAGTGTATAACAGCATGAGTTAAGAAAACAGGCTGCCTTAATTTCAAGCCTAGTTCTATTGCTTATCAGCAACAATCATGGGCAAGTTACTCATTTTCCTTATCCAGGAATTGGAAAAGTTAAGTGTAACTCTCTTATAAGGTTGTTCTCAGAATTAAATGAGACTTAATATATCTATTGTATTAATTATTCATATTTAACAAACATCATTCTTGTTACTTGTAAAAAATAGACCATAGGAAGCCCGACATAAAATAAGAAGTAATTTAAGTGACTACAGCATATAGAAGTCTGAACTAGAGAGAAAGAAACTCTTGACCATTGGTTAATGTTTGAAGTAATAAGTGATCAAATTTTGTATATGTCATGACAGAAGACTGAGAGGACTGAGATGGATAGATATGAATGGCTCAGTAGTTGTGGCAATTATTGCAATAGAAAAAATTTATTGGAGGAGATAAGTTGGGGTGAGATGGGAAACAATCAAGAGTCTTGTTTGGATATATTAAAGTTATAATCCCTATTAGAAATTTAGATGAATGCATTGGGTAGAAAGTTAGATATACAAATTATGTGGAGCTGTTGATGACTGCAGTTATAATTTCAGAGTCACAGCACATGAATAGCATTTAAAGTCTGGGGAATGAAAAAGTGTGTATAAGCAGAGAAGAAAGGGATGCTGAGGAATGAAGTCTGGGATACTACCACATTTAGGTGGAGGAACTAGACAAGAAGGTGTTACCAGATAATTAGAGACAACCCTAGGGATTATGGTATAATGGGGGACAAGTGAAGGAGTGGAATGAGAAATGACCACAGCTCAATTTAACATGATATAGGTCAACAGCCCCTTGACAGGAACAGCAGCCATGACCAGAGCCATTTGAGAAAAATCAAGATGAAGGTTCTGGGCTCAGTCAAGAAGAGATGGGAAGTCAAAATGTGGGGGTGCATTATTGAATTAAAACAAAGAAGGCAGAAGGGCTAAAGCAGTGCTGACTACAAAAACTTCGGAATGTTAGCAGGAAATAAAGTGGAATTATTGAAATATTTGAATTTATATATAAAACAAGTTCTGAATCAAATGATACATGAATGTAGGGTAAGCAAGGCTGGAGCTCTAATGATCTAATGGACAACATGTAGACTACAGTTAATAATATTGTATTGCATTCAGGATTTTGCTGAATGAGTAGATTTTAGCTGCTCTTGCCATCCACACAGAAATGGATAACATGATCCTTGTGTGGATGGCAAGAGTAGCCATAATGTGACATGTGTATATGTCGACTTGTTTTTCTATGGTAAAATGTCAATATGTGTCTTATAACATCATATTGTATACCTTAATATACATGAAAACATTTATTAAAAATAAAAGTTCTATGTAAAGTATATAATAAAATAAAAATAAATAGAAAATGAAAACATGTCAAGCAAGATGTTTGTGATACAGAAAATTATTTGTAGGTAGAATTATTTGTAGGTATTTGTAGGTAGAAATATTAAGCTAAAATATATAAATGCTAATGTGTGGGAATAGATTATAGCAGCCGGGCTCGGTGGCTCAGCCTGTAATCCCAGCGCTTTGGGAGGCCCAGGTGAGTGGATTGCCTGGGACCGTGGGTTCGAGACCCGCCTGGGCAACTTGGCGAGACCTCATCTCTACAATAAATCAAAAATTACCCTGGCGTGGTAGCACGCGCCTGTAGTTCCAGCTACTTGGAAGGCTGAGGCGGAAGTATCGCCGGAGCCCAGCAGGTTGAGGCTGCAGTGGCCGGGAGCGGCCACTGCACTCCAGTCTGGGTTACGTAGTAAGACTCCAACTCAAAAAAAAAAAAAAAAAGATTATAGCAGAGGAAGTACTGGTGAATTCGATGAGTCAATTTTTAATTTAACTATTAGTGACCATTTTTAGAAAGATAACACCAAAAGACACAGAATATATCTAATACTAATATGTTGTATGTTGTATATTGGTTAAATCTTTGTTAACTAGAGCAAATCTTTTTGAAAACAAGAAAAAGCATGTATTAAGGGTCATACAAATTTTTAGGTCCTTCAACTATTAATTATACTCGAAGAAATATATTTAAAGAAATAACCTAATAGATGAAAAAAACCCTAATTAATGAGGGCAACAATGTTATTGATTAATCACTTAATATGCAGTATTTATTTAATAATCTATAAGCATTTGGAATTTAATTAATTCATAAAAATACTTAGAATAGTACCCAGTTCATAACTATTAATTATTATTATTAATATTTTTAATAGTTAAGCACCTAGACAAAGAACAGTAAGAAAGCTGTCAAAATGAATGATTGTTCTTGTTTTACTACAGTTTCTTAATATTGCTGTTTGTGTGCATATGTGTGTATCTGTGTTTGTTGGCATTCCAATAGAGAACAGTCCATAATTCTCTGATTTAGAGGTCTACATTTTAATGCTGGCATGCAGGCATCTTTCAACAGACTCTGAACTCCATGAATTCAGTCACTTAGGCTCTTTTCTCATCATTGTATATCCAGTGTTGGGCACAAAGCATTCAGTTAGATGTTGTTGAAAAAAATGGGTAAGGAAGAAAGAAGGAAGTAGGAAGAAAAGATGGAATGGAAGGAAAATAATAAATCACTAATTTTCTTCCTCAGCTTTAGATCCACATTTCCACCAATACTTTTGTTCTACATTTTAAATCTATTTAAATCATTATTTTTCAATTAAAAACATTACTCCCTTTGCTCCCAATATCTAAAAGTCAAATAATAACATTGCTAGTATTTTAGTTAATAAGGCTTGATCCATTATGGTAGCTTAGATTTCTTCTTCAGCCTCTATAACCATTGCATTTCTAAAGTTTAGAGGCTTTGCATTTATTCATTCATTCATTCACACATATTTAGTGAGCACTGTTTTTAATCATTGGAGTAGACATATTTAAAATGCAGGGCCTACAGTCAGAGAGATCTTGGTCTACATTAGGAGATACAAAAATACATAGACATTTGAAATGTAGAGTGATAAGTTCTTAGACTGAATTGTGCACATGTTTTATAAACACATCCAATGGGCAAGTAACCAACACTGAGATCAGAAAAGGTTTCTCAGGGGAGGTGATGCTGCTTTGGGTATAATAGGAATAAGAAGTTTATATAGATGATTATGAAGAAAAGTTAATTCCCACGCAAAGCTACAAGGCCTTAGGAATAAAAATATAAGTTGAGTGACTTTAAGAAGTCTGGCATAGCTAGATTTAGAAATATGATTTCATTAATTTCCTGGGGCTGCAGGAAACTAAAGTATCACAAACTGTGTGGCTGAAAACAACAGAAATTTATTGTTGCACAAGTTTGGAGGCTAGAGGTTCAGAATCAAGATATCAGCAGGGTTGGTCTTTCTGAGTTAGAATCTACTCCGTGCCTCTCTTCTAGCTTCTGGCAGCGTATACATTCCTTGACTTGTAGATGCATTATTCCAATCTTCCGTTTTCATACTACGTTCTCCCCATGTGTTTCTGTCTAAATATGGCTGTCTTCTAATAATAAGACAGAAGAAAATTATTTTGGCTGCAGAACATGTTACACAACTAAACCTAGTGTTTGGTTCAGTAACTTTTAGCTGCAAGAGACACAATACTTAACTCAAATTGTCTTCTGTATATAAGACACACACACACATATATGTATGTATAAGAAAATGTACCCTTTAAAAACTTTATAATTAATATATTTTTTAAATTTTTTTAGATGTAGGTGTTACGAGTGCAGTTTTTTTTTTTACATAGATATATTGCATAGTGTTGTAGTCTGGCTCTTAGTGTAGTCATCATCTAAATAATATACATTGTGCCTATTAAGTAATTTCTCATTCCTCAATCCCCCACCTTTTATCCTTCCAAGTCTCCAATGTTTATAATTCCACATTATGTGTCCATCTATACACGATTTAACTTATAAGTAAAATCGTGTATAAGTAAGAACTTATAAGTAAGAACATACACTATTTTCCCTTCTTTCTCTCTTTTCTTTTCTTTTTCCTTTCTCCCTCCCTCCCACCCTTCCTTCCTTCCTTCATTCCTTTTTTGACTCGGTGGTCTCACCCAGTCACCCAGGTTAGAGTACAGTGGCACAATCATGGTTCACTGCAGCCTCCATTTCTGGGGCTCAGGCAATCCTTCTGCCTCAGCCTCTCAAATAGCTGGAACTACAGGCATTTGCCACTATGTCTGACTACTTGACTACTTCTTCTGTAAGGACAAGGTCTTTCTATGTTGCCTAGGCTGGACTTCCTGTTTCTGAGTTGCTTCACTCAAGATAATGGCCTCTAGTTCCATTCATGTTGCTGCAAAAGACATGATTGTATTTTTTTAATGAGTGAGTAGTATTCCATGGTATGTGTGTATGTGTGTGAGTGTGTCTCTGTGTGTGTGTGTGTATTTTTCTTTATCAAATCATCTGTTGATGGACACTTCATTTTATTCCATGTCTTCCAATTGTGAATAGTGCTGTGATAAACATATGGTGCAGGTATGTTTTTGATATAATAATTTATTTTCCTTTGAATATATACCCAGCACTGGGAATGCTAGTTTGAATGGCAGTTCTAGTTTTAGTTTTCTGAGAAATCTTCATACTGTTTTTGTGCAGGTTGTACTAATCTGCTTTCCCACCAACAGTGTATGAGTGTTCCTGTTTCTTCGGATCCCCACCAACATGTTGCTTTTCCTTTTTAGTAATAGCCATCCTGATTGGTATAAGATAATATATCAATTGTGGTTTTAATTTGCATGTCTCTAATGACCAGTGGTGTTAACATTTTTTTCATATATTTGTATTCCTCCTTTTGCAAAATGTCTGTTCGTATTCTTTGCCCACTTTGTAATATGGTTTGTTGTTGAGTTGTTTGAGTTCCTTATCCATTCTGGATCTTAGCACTTTGTCAGATGCATAGTTTGCAATAATTTTTTTTTTTTTTGAGTCGGAGTCTCACTCTGTAACCCAGGCTGGAGTGCAGTGGCACAGCCTCAACCTGCTGGGCTCAGGCAATTCTGCCTCAGCCTTCCCGGTAGCTGGAACTACAGGCATGTGCCACCATGTCTGGCTAAACTTTTTATTTATTATAGAGATGAGGTCTTGCCATATTGCCCAGTCTGGTGTCGAATCCGTGGGCTGAAGCAATCCTCTTGCTTGGCCTCCCAAAGTGCTGGGATTACAGGTGTGAGTCACTATGTCCAGCCAAAAAAATATACTATCTTAACTAATAGGAAGGCAGAGGAAGAACAGACACCAGGGTTGGTTGATTCGGTGGCCCAAAGACATAGTTCTGGTCCCCTATGCCAAGAATCCCTTCATCCTCCATCTGGTAATAAAATGGTTGCAGTGATCCCAGCCTCACGTACAGATAGAGCAACCTAGAAAGTAGGAAAATGACAGTCTTTGCCTCTGTGCCCTCTTAGTGGTAGGAAAATCTTTCCCAGAAACATCTCCACTACCCCAGTAGACTTCCTCATTCTTATTGGCCTGAAATGGTATAGAAGTGCCCATCTGAGATCTGGTCATTGGCAAGCACAGGACATCAGACTACCATGACTGGTTAAGATTAATCACTTCGACTAGAATGAAGGTAGTGTAGTCAAGACCTTCCTAAGTGTTTTGTATATCTTAATTAGACTAACACATTTATATTATTAACTCCAACACAGATGTCTAGCTTTTTTTTCCATTACTTGTTACATGATTGAATAAGGTATCTGTATTTGTTTTCCAGGGCTTCCATAACAAAATACCAGACTAGGTGGCTGAAACAATAGAATGTATTTTCCGATAGTTCTGGAGACTAGAAATTCAAGATCAAGTTTTCAGCAGGATTAGTTTCTTTACAGTCTTCTTGACTTGCAGATGACTGCCTTCTCGTTGGGCCCTCACATGGTATTTACTCTATGCACATGCATCCCCAGTGTGTCTCTTTCTGTGTCCAAATAGTCTCGTCTTATATGGACACCAGTCATGTTGGATTAACAGCATTCTAAAGGCCTCATTTTAACTTATTTCCCTATTTTAATATCCTATTTCCAAACATTCTGAGATACTGGAAATTAGGACTTCAGCATATGAATTTATGGGGGAAGGCACAATTCAGCCCATAACAGTTCCATGAACACAGTCTGAGCATTTTCATCTTTATCTATTTATTTAACTGGACTTATTCAGCTCTACCATTAAAATTATTTTATTTTGTTTGAGATCTGCCTCAGTTGGCTCCACACATGAAGTTTTTCTCAATAGAGGTTTTTAATATCTTCCCAGAATGTTTAATGTACTTTCTGAGAGATACTTCCTCACTTTATTTAATATTATAGTCATTTGTGCATTCACTGAGAATATCCTTTAGAATATATTAATGAGAAAAGAAACTATATGTTCTTTACAATAGCATCCCTTGTGCTGCCCAACAGTGTCTTGCCCATAGTTGGTACTCAGTATAAATATGTTCAAATAAAAATGTCCACAAAAATGTAATTCCTATACACCCTCATATTAGGAGTTGAATGGAAGAAAGAATTATTTCTGAAGTGTAAAGGGCAAGATTTATAAATGAGTTGAAATTTGATACAGGGCTTGAGGTACAGATAAGATTTTGATAGATGGAGACCTGACAAGAAAGGAATTAGAGATTAAGTTAAATGACCATTCAAAACAGAGGTGATGAGTTGGCACAAGCAGAACTCAGAATTTAAAATAGAATGTGAAGCCGGGCTCGGTGGCTCAGCCTGTAATCCCGTGCTTGGGGAGGCTGAGGTGAGTGGATTGCCTGAGCCCGCGGGTTCGAGACCCGCCTGGGCAACTTGGTGAGACCTCATCTCTACAATAAATCAAAAAATCAGCTGGGCATGGTAGTACATGCCTGTAATTTCGGCTACTCAGAAGGCTGAGGCGGAAGGATCGCCGGAGACCAGCAGGTGGAGGCTGCAGTGGCCGGGAACGGCCACTGCACTCCAGTCTGGGCGACAGAGTGAGACTCCAACTCAAAAACAAAAGAAAGTGTATGTATGTGCAATAACATGGAGTCAGTTTGATTATACCTCAGAGGCTTGTTATATAGTAATGACAGGTAAATTCAGAAAGACAATTTGGGACTAAGTTATAAGTTATGCAAATGCCATTCAAAGGGAATTGGAATTTCTTTGATAAGCAATGGTGAGTCACTGAAGGATGTTGTGTATGGAAATAACATTTGCCAAAGTGCTGGTTAAGAAGAAAAAGTCTCTAGAAACATAGTTTCATTAACAAAAGGAATGTGAGGCATGAAAGGGAATTTGAGGGTGAGGCAATGATGATGAATTAGAAAATATAAAAAGAGATCAACTGATAATGTTTAGATGCCAGTGTGAAAATAATAAAATTATGAAAACAAATATTCTTTTTTTCTAACATGAAACAAATATTAAAATTTAGTAGGATTTTAGCTGTTTGAATATACTTACAACCTTACATATTAACACTGCACTATGGCTAAACATTTTTGAGATTCATGTTTGAAATCTGTGCCTATTATGTGTTTTATATCTGGGTAATATAAATTAATAGACTAGTCTTTAAGCTTATTTTTGAAAGGTGATCTTAGTTTGTTTTGCCAGAAGTTTAAGAACTGTAATGTGAGCAAAAATTATATAATATATGATAAATACATTTCTTTTCAAGTGTGTTGCTTCTTAGATCCCTAACTTGCACTTAATTTACAAATGTATATCACATATAATGTTCCAGATATTTATTCATTAATAATACAAATATTAAAGCAGTTTAACTAAATTTTATTGTGTTCTGTTTCTCTAGTTAGTGAAATTAGGTAACAGTTATACTGAATTTTCAATTTTTAATTAAAACCTAGACTAATTCATTGCTCCAATTACTTTTCATTTAAAAGATACTATTTTTCTTTGACAAAACATTTTTAATGAGACGTTGTAAATTAGTTCACATTGACCTCTTGGGTATTTGTTTTCCATTACTAATTATAATGACCAGCAACAAACTGAATTGCCTATTAATTTACATGACTACTTACTGGAAGTATTTGCCCTATGTTTCTGAAACTGTCAATGTATCTATCTTAAAACAATTTTAAAAATAAAAGTTCACTTTTATAA
>CAUYQG010072850.1:0-33991 GCA_963574415.1 Tarsius wallacei | reverse complement strand
CGGATCTGCTTGGTGCGAGAAAAAAAAAAAGTCAGAATAGTGGTTATTTTTACAGATAAGGAAGGTGCGATGATTTGAATGTGGCACATTGGAGGGGCTTCTGGGATGGCTGGCAATGTTTTATTTCTTAACCTAGCTGGTGGTTACAAGAGTGTTCACTTTAAAATACCTCCTTAAGCTAAACTTTGTTTTGTGTAGAATTTTTTTCTAACTGTGCTTTATTTTACACTAAAAACTTGTTAAAAATAAAAATAACAGATGGAAAGGGGAAAAGAAAATAAGCTGAGTCAGGAAGGGCTTCTTCAAGGAGGTGACTGACATTTAAGTTGAGCACTGAACGATGACAAAGAGCCACTAAAGTGAGGGTGGGAGGAGAGTGTCTGAGACAGAGAACAGGGGCAGAATATAAGGCGTAGGATATAAGGAGACCTTGAGGCAAGAATATGTGGTTGTTCATATCCCAGCAGCTGAGAGTTGGGGCTGGAACCCAGTGAGCACGGGGAAGACTGGAACAAAGAGAAGGAACTGGAGAGGTGGGGAGGTACAGAGCACTCAGAGATTTTTAGAGTGAGAAAGTAAGTTTGAAATGTATTCAAAGTATATGGAAAAGCATTGAAAGTTTTTAACCAAGAGAGTCTGAATTTAGGTTTTTAAAGTACTATCTTGACTATTAGCTGGGAAAATGTTTGGGAAAGGACAAAAATGGAAGTGCAATGAAACTACTGCAGATGTGCAGGAAAGATGTAATGGAAATTTGCTGTTAGGCAGGCAGGGGTTGTGGATCTGAGAGAGGTGGATAGTTTCTAATTTCTCTTTTTCATAATACTTCACAACAATCCAAAGTTAACAATTGTTCAAAATAACCACTGGCATGAAACAAAGAAAATAATAATAATCTTCCTCACCACCCCACTTTGCTTTCTCACCTCTGCCCCTCCAATGTACTGCAGTTGTTAAATCATTTCTCCATGATTATACAAACATAAAGAAACAAATATACATGTTTATAGATTGGAAGAGTTAATTATGTGTTTTTTCAGAAATATAATCATCCCATAACAATAAAATAGTTAAGGCTGGGTTCGGTGGCTCAGCCTGTAATCCCAGCACTTTGGGAGACTGAGGCAAGTGGATTGCCCGAGCCCGTGGGTTCGAGACCAGCTCGGGCAACTTGTTTAGACCTCATCTCTACAATCCAATTAAAAAATACAGCCGGGCTCGGTGGCTCAGCCTGTAATCCCACGCCTTGGGAGGCTGAGGTGAGTGGATTGCCTGAGCCTGCGGGTTCGAGACCCGCCTGGGCAACTTGGCGAGACCTCATCTCTACAATAAATCAAAATATTGGCCGGGCGTGGTAGCGCGCGCCTGTAGTTCCAGCTACTTGGAAGGCTGAGGCGGAAGGATCGCCGGAGCCCAGCAGGTCGAGGCTGCGGTGGCCGGGAGTGGCCACTGCACTCCAGTCTTGGCGATTGAGTGGGACTCCAACTCAAAAAAAAAAAAGAAAAATGAGGGCACATAAGAAAGGAAATGTAACCATGGTATTCTAACATGCCTCAGCTGTGAACGGTGATCATTTGAACACTCACTATTTGATATAACCAAAAATTAAAAAGCTAACTCTAGTGAGAGCTTAGGAGGAAGCAGTATGTGTGTGGGGGAGAGAGGGAGCTAGGGAGAGAAGGATATGGTCTGAGAGACAAAATCTTTCTTACGCTGCGAAATCAATAGATAACGCTTATGGGTTTTTTTAAATTAAGAAATTATATTTAATCATGTTATTTAAAAGTCTGGGAATAAATTGCTAAGGAAGTAGTTGAAAGAGTTGCAAGTGGTTGTTTTCAGGGAGCAGGGATCAGGAGTGAGTCTGGGACTTACTTTTCATAAGCCTTGTAGAACTATTTGACGTTTTAAAATATGTACCTATAAAACTTGTTCAATCTAAAGATGATAAAAACAAGGAAATGTATAGAGATTTTTTCAAATGTGTGCTGGATGAGACACATTTTCCAGCATGAGGAATTATAATAAAGGAGTGGCAGAGGAGCTTTAGACCCCTTCAGCTCGAAGGTGACCATGATGTGGTATCCGGAAAGCATGGTACACATTTGAAACCATAACCCTTGAGTTGGTCCAGTCATGTACGTTGACATCATGGAGGCTAAAGCCTAATCCAGTGTATCAGAGACAGGATGTGGAAGCAGAAGGGGCATGCCACAGAGGAAGAACTCAGAGAGCAAGTGTGTGGTCTCTTGTCCCGTCTGTCCTGGCAAGTGCCTCAATATGCCGTCTTCTGCCAGCAGGAGAGGGGACTCTGTTCTGAAGCCAGGCCTCTACCTCCCCTTCCTCTAATTTCATTCCAAATGATCTTCCTGGATTTCTTGACACTAGGAAGTGTTGGTATGGGATAGAGAACTTGAAGGTTCTGGTGCCTGATAGGACATGTCTCCCACTGTTTACTAATAATGTATCTTTTCACAGTTGATCTTGCAACACCGACAATGGGCTTACTGATATGTAGTTAAAGCAGGTTTTGGAAAAAATAGACATTGAACATCTGTAAACATACGTAGCAACACCACAGTGATATCTGTATTGCTCTCCAGCACAGTGCTAGGCATATAGAAATTAGTCAAGAAGTATTTGTTTAAAAAAGAAATGAATATTCAAAGACACAGCATTAATCACAATCCAGACCACAGTGGGGAGTGTTTTTCTATAGCCGGCTGGTGGCAATACAAACTATTATGTGTTCCACTGTACATTTTTGTTCAGGAATCAGAATTATTCAGTGCTTTCTAATAGGAATTATAATTTTATTTTGTCTTCAGTCTGATTACTTGGCAAGTTATAAAACATACATCTCATCATTCTCATATCAAGTAGAATTCAGATTTAGACGCATATCTGGTCTTTGGAGACAGTAGTTTCATTCCTTCAGAGCAGGCCTGCTACTAAACGTTTCTCTGATAAAGCTTTTCAGAGCTTCCTTTTGAATATTTTGCCTTTATTACTTGACACTTGTTAGTCTAAAAATGTCTAGTGATTAAATTTTGTTCATATAAACATACTGTATAAAGACAGAGCAATAAAATTCATTGCAGGAAAACTATAACATTTCTGAATGTTATCTCTTGCATATACCTGACAAATGTTTTTCAAAAGCATCAAGCTGAAAAAATCCTATTTGACCTGCAAATCTGCCTTTGGCCCTTCCAATGTTTTTGACCTCTTCCTTCTAATTACTGCTGTCTCTTTTTATTGCCCTAACATCAGTAGGCTGACCTCCATGCAAATGTGCAAAATGAAATGGAACCAGAGAGCAATCTCTGGTTAGTGTTTATCAGAAAATTGAGACCAGCTCAATTTTCAGAAGCACTGTTGGCCTCCTTTATTCAAATAGCCACTTGCAGTCTCCATCCTGCTTTGCTTGTGGGACTCCAGCTAAGACAACACCGAGATCTTGCAGCACATATTATTCCAGCATACTCAAATTCCTTTGAGGTTTTAAAAATATAAAATGAAAATAAAACAGAAAAGCAGATTGTACATCCAAGAGTGATTTAATATATATATTTCTTTATCTTAGACTATATGTTCTTAGATACATTTTTATTTCCAAGGCTATTTCAAATCTTAATTGTGGACCTTTTCATTGTTTTCATATTTAGAAAAAAAATAGTCTTATAAATGGTTCCTGTCATGAAAAGTTATAAAGGGGACACCTGGAAACAAACTGTCATTTAAGTCCATCAAAATTTCTCCCACACAGTTTCTTTAGGATTCAAAATATTCTATTTGTTCAAATATTTTATGTAGAAAATGACTGCCATGTGTACCACTTGTGGATTACAATTCTCTGAGAATTAGAATCCATATTTAATAATGAAAGATTCAGAAGGCACTTAAAAATTCTGCAGTCTCTCAAGGTCATCACTGTAATTATCATTATCTCATCAGCAACACACAAACCATAGTAAGAGAATGCCAGACACAGTCTGTTCTTCCATTCATCCATTCAGTAAGCAATTATTGAGTACTACTTTATGCAGGCAAAAGTGTAGTAGGTACTCAATTATTTTACCAAGTTTCTGTCCGTGGAATGTAAGATGCTTAATGCTCCATTTCTTGAAGAGTAAAAAGACTTTTCCAAGTATGTGGAGCCCTTAAAAATAGGCCATTAATAGAACCCAGAATTCCTAAAGCACCATCTTTTTGGAAATATAAACATGCAATTAGTTCACTTAATCGTTGGAATTCACATCTAAATAATAAACAAGTGGCAGCCTTTATATCTACCCATTTGCTAATTTTTCTACCATCTTGCCATACCAGCTCTCAGCTTCATGTAGGTGAATGCAAAATCCAGGCAAGCTAACATGAAGAAAATTATGCAGAGTCTTATTACAATGAATATCTATGTTTAGACCTAGGATTAAAGACAGTTCTAAGAAGTTACATCTTTAGGTGAAGAAAAGAGTCTTCAATATAAGGCAAGGTGCCAGGTCTTCTGTCAACCAAGTTCACCAAGGGAAGATAAATTTGTATCCGTGAAAAGATTATCAGGAGCATCACCTTCAGTTGTGGTTTACACACACACACATACACACACACTGCAACTTATACATTCATTAATATTAAAACTTGAATAAATTGGTGTAGTTTTTAACTCACAATTTTTCCATTACAGTTAAATATGAAAGGATCAAATTTTTGGTGATTGCCTTAAAGAATGCTGTAGAGATATATGCCTGGGCTCCTAAACCATATCATAAGTTCATGGCATTTAAGGTAAGCAGTCATGTGACTTAAAAAATTTTTTTTAAATTTTCAGTTTCTGTCAGTTAATAAAGTGGTCTGCTTTCCATGTAAACCAATACTAATTCTCCTATATTTAATAAACCTGTTTTAAAAGTATAGGTGCTCTTGGATTTATTGTCTCAAAAGTAAAAACTAAGAGTTTGAAACTGCTGTAAAATTAGCCAAATTGAAATTTGGGTAGGCCCTCCTCCATTTGAGGTCTATGAATCATCATCTTCTAGAGGCATTTAGTATGGAATGGTTACCAGGCAAAGCACTGATTATGATATTATGCAATGATATTTGCTGTAAAGTCACCTAAACAAGGGTACTGTCTGATATTTTGTCTGAAAAGGCAGACGAATGGCAGCACTGAATCTCACGGTCAAACCGAATCTCCAAATCTTGTCCTTGTTAGACTTTCTGGATAAAATCTCTGAAACTCAGCTGATGGTCAGAATCCCCATTGCTAACTTATGGAAATGACTTTGTTTCTCTAATTACCTTTTAGTTTTTTCCCTTGTCTGAGTCTGTACCAACCATGCCTGGATTGGTCACTCATAAGATTCAACAGGAGTGGGATGGGAATATGCTAGCCCACTGACCCCAGCTATGAGAGGTGACCCCCCCCCAATACTGCAAGGACCGGTACTTGCAGGCACCTTGATGTGCTAGCCATTGCCCATGTAAATGGATCTTTTGTTCTCTCTCTGCCTGTGTCTCTCTCCTCCTCTGTGTCTCATGGGCCCTCACTTTTTCGCCTCACCGTATGAATGCCATCTCTCTTCAGCTCTTTATTTTTTCCTGCCACGCATGCCATGTGAGGGCAGAAGCTGCTGTCCCACTTCTTCTTGTCCCCTTAGTGTGAATGGCTTATTTGTAATGTGCTCAGAAAAATAGATTCATTGATTTCATCAATGGAAACAGGCTTCTCTCTATACCCCCACTTTTATGTAAAGAAATTTTTTGAATGCTTTAGGTTAGTACTAACACTTAAGGGTGACTTACAAAAGCTGCCCTACCAAAATCTCTCTCCACACAAGTTTCTCAGTCTACGTCCATTTCAATTCTGGTGCTGAAGTTACGGCCATCAGTTTACTAGCCAGAGCACAGGAGAGAGTGCAAAACACTCTGTTTGATGGACCAGACCCAGCCTGGAAAGAGGGAAGGGCAAAGACAAGGACTTGAACAGGAAATACTGGAACTGGCAGAAGGACGAGGTTTCCCACAGGACAAAGACAGGAGACCAGATCTTCCTATGCTGTGATACTAGCAAAAGATGAAGAGAGGTCGGTTGGAGAGGTGGCAGGGGTATGATAGCCCAGGCAATTGTGGTTTCAAGACCTAGTTAAGGAAGCAAAGGGGATTGGTAAAGGAGCATGGGATGGTTAGCTGGGGGCCTGGACCCTGGGTTCAAACACATAGAACTTGACAAACATGAGTAGAGCTCTCTTTTTTTCTTCCTAGTTAAACTCAAGTAGTAAATGCCATATCAGTTTTATGATGTTCCATCTCTACCTCCTTCCCTACCACCCAAACCCAAGCCTCAGATCTCAACATTAAGTTTAGAGAAAGTGCCAATCTGATGCCACCTCAGTCACTGAAGGAAAGTCATAACCAGACCATGCCCATTAATCCTAAACAGGCTGAGAACAGAGCCGGCCTCAGCTGCCCATCTCAGGCTGTCTCTGAAGGGGTAGCCACCAGGGATGGGCTGGCTGCCACATGGGAAAGAGAGAGGGCCAGAGAGGTGGCTGGACCTTTTCCAGAAGGCAAAAGCCAGAAATCAGCACAAAAATAGCATTATCTGGGCACCAGGTTTTTAATATACAATGGCACTATCAAAATTGACCGACCTCTCCGTGCTGGAGGATAAGGGATGGAGAAGGGAACACAAATGGTTGCTAGACCCTCCCTCCTAGAGCAAGAATATGAATAAGCCTAAAACTGAAGAGAAATTTCCTAGTTTTCCAGTTTAACAGAGTCAAAAGTTAACTTTCTCCAAACAATGGCTAAATGAGAAAACTATTAGGAAAACCTCTTTGAATGATGTGGCTGCTAACGGGGTGATTTTTAAAGTCTTTTGCAGATCTCCAGCACAAACCTCTGCTAGTTGATCTCACGGTAGAAGAAGGTCAAAGGTTAAAGGTTATTTTTGGTTCACACACTGGTTTCCATGTAATTGATGTTGATTCAGGAAACTCTTATGATATCTACATACCATCTCATGTAAGTTCCTAGAAGCAGACTGTCAAGGGCTGTCTGTATAACAGCCTGCGTGTAAAAAGAAACTTGTTTTTGCATATTTTTAGTAAAATCCATGCTAACTTTTACTAATCAGTAAAGCAGATGAACTTTTGGCCTTCATTAAATAGAATACTTTTAATAACCAAAATATACAAATTTAGTTGTTGTAACTTCCTAAAACTGAATAACACATATTGGTAATTATTTTACATTTGCATGTTATCTCTGTGGACTTTAGATTAAATGCATATGATATTTTTCCTTCAGGGCGTACATTTTATGCAGAAGATAAATTCCCATTTTCGGTTTTTGAAGGGAAATTGATTCATTTTATGTGGAGAAAGCCAATGGTCAGGCACTAGTTTCTTGGAAAAATTCCTTTTTCTGTTATTCTAGTTCCTCTCTTCACTTTGCAGTCAGTGTGGTCTAGTGGTCTATAGCTTTTCAATAATGAGCACATTAGGCAGCCTCTCCAACCCGTCACATCTGTGAAAGGGAGGTAAAAGGGCCCATTCCATAGGATTATAATCAGCATCAAGTGAAGTACTGGATCTGAAGTACTTGGCACGGGATCCTACAAATTTTAGGTCTTTTTTTCTATTCTTCTTTTGAAATTATAGGTCTCATTAACAAAATATTTATATCACTCTTCTGACACGCTGCCTAAACCATGACTCTTAAAGAGAAATGCTGCACATGGATTCACTTGTAGGATTGGTGTCGCATAAGTTGTATAACTTGTGTGTAATCCCAAGATTAATACCCAGTAGAAGCTATTTATCAAAAAAGACTAAAGCCTGGTCTGTTGCTGACTGGTATTTTGAGAATTTGGAGACTTCAAAGAAGCACAATAATTGGAAGAAGTTGTTTTAGTACATGACATAAGCACACCCTTACACACACAGTTGTCGTCCATTGCTGCATTATGGCTTTTAACATGTGTGCATGCATAGACATACAAGGACTTACAGCCTGTGCTCTTGATGATTGGTGAGAAGGCTGAGGCATCAGTGTGATCAAACGCAGTTGTCTCCTCCCTGTCCGTCAAGCACATACTGGGCTGCCGTGGCATTCTCAACCAGAGGATCACAACAGCATAGAACAAGTCCATCTATACTTAGCCGTGTGATTTTTTTTTAATAAGTGACAATCTAAAACTTTTTTCTAAACAAGCCATTCATTTCAACTATTATTCAGACACCCAGATAAATAATGATAGATAAGAGACAGAGTGCGTGCGTGAAAGCCAGCGAATAGATAGATTTTCTCTGCTTATTTGGCAGGAGTTCATTTCAGCTCCACTTAGGCTATCTCCCTTAGATCCAACAGGCGTACATTCTCCTCATCTTTTTTGGATGTCGTTACTCTAATGGAAGACGTGTAAATTTCAGTATCAGTAAGATACATGCACAAATCCCAGTCCTACCACCAAATACTGCGCAGCTTCGGCTAAATCATATAACCCTTCTGAGATGCAGTTTCCTCATCTGTAAACAAAGTTAACTGTCCTGGGGAGCTGTTCGAGGGACTAGAAATTACTCATTAAAAGGGATCAGTGATTGGCACATAGATGTTCAGAGGTGGTGGTGCTTTTTTTAGGAATGGACAAATCAGATTCTTAATCTTGTGACTCAGTTCATGTTTACGAGGGTATTGGCAGGCCAGTGGCTAAATTAAAGCAAATTTCGGTCTTCAGCGTGCCAATGAACCAAACAAAACAAAACTTCTTTTTTGCATTTCTTAGAGATGAATAGTCAAGACGTTATCTTATCTTTAAAAAGAATAATGCTTGGCCTTTCTTTGTCTTCTAGATTCAGGGCAATATCACTCCTCATGCTATTGTCATCTTGCCTAAAACAGATGGAATGGAAATGCTTGTTTGCTATGAGGATGAGGGGGTGTATGTAAACACCTATGGCCGGATAACTAAGGATGTGGTGCTCCAATGGGGAGAGATGCCCACGTCTGTGGGTAGGTTAACCATTCCTTATCTTCTTCAGCCGTTACATCCCCCAAACGAAACGAAAGTCAAGAAATGTGAAACAACCATTTGATTCCACAAAAACAAAACAGTCTGTGAATAGCTCTTGTAAGACTTGCTTTGTTTGTTTATCTCAAGTTGTTTGCCATTTTTGTGGTTAAGATGTAAACAGATGCTGTGAGTTATTGCCCATCTAATGTTTTTAATGCAGTTTTGGAAATTCCTTTTGACAGCCTACATTCATTCCAATCAGATAATGGGCTGGGGCGAGAAAGCTATTGAGATCCGGTCAGTGGAAACAGGACATTTGGATGGAGTATTTATGCATAAGCGAGCTCAAAGGTTAAAGTTTCTATGTGAAAGAAATGATAAGGTAAATCCGTTTCAACATTTGCATTAGTGTTTGCATTTTAAGAGACCACCAGGTACCTGTGAAGCCTTCATTTCCTTTATACTGATTTGAATCACCTCTGTGTTAAACAGTCAGTATTATCTTGAAATGGCATTATTTGGTTTGACTCATGGGAACACTCAAAACGTATTATTCACATATCAAAAAAGACATTAAAACATCTAGAAACTTCTTGTAAACTCTTAGTAATTTTTGTGGCCTGTAGGCCTTATGATGACTTAAGAGACACCCCAAATTCTCCTAAGCACTTAGAACAGTTGGCACATCACTGATCATCTCACAGTGGGTCAACTTTTTACTCCCACGGGTAGACTTTTCACTGAGTCACTTTTGAGACCTAACCCATCACCTTATATTCATTGACCTTTAAATGTAAAACATCTGACATGCAGAAATACAAGCTTTTTAAAAGTCACCCATTCCTTAAGAAATACATAGTCGCAAACTCAACTAGTGCCATATCCTGTGTCATTCCAGCCATGTTTCTTCTAAAATGTCATAGGGGGGACTGTTTTCCAGTGAAATGGGCTGTGGCCGTCTGGCATGCTTTGTAACCTCGAAGGGGTCTTTTGCAGCCGCGCTGTTCCTCCCTCGCCTTCTCTGTAGAGCAGCCCAGAGGTGTTAGTAGCTAAGCTGTACTGCAATTGTGAATTCATTTTTTGTGGCTCTGGCCACCATAGAAATGCTGTCCCCAAAGCAGCAGACCTAGCACCTATGGAAAAGAGTGTGATGGGCTGAACCATCACATATCCCTTTGTCTACCCCAGTTACTCAGCAGCCAGGCTAGTCTTAGTCCAGCCCTGGCGATGTGGGCCTAGGCTACTTTCAACTCTGGCCAATTACTCTAACCTGGTGTGGCCTGGCTGGACAAAGCAATGGGTGGAAAGACCGTTCCAGGGACTTAACAGAGTTTGCCAAAAACAGACATAATCTAATAAAACTCCAGTACCCACCCAGTTTCTGGGGATCATTAGGCCAGGAGTGCTCTGGGTATGAACACCCCAACTCTGGCTCTTTGAAGGTCTACCCCAGCAGGCCTGTCTCAAACCATGCCACACCCTCAGGAGTAGGTGGGACCACACCGTGTCTGGGGCTGGCCTGAGGTCTAGATCCTGGGGCACACAGCCTGGAGAGAACAGCAGCCTGTTTTCTTTGCCTCCTTGTGGTTTTCTGTGGGCCTCTCTGCCCTTCCCTGTTTTGATTCACTGGCCCTCGGAGTAGCTTTACTTTCCTATGTAGCATTAGCATAACAAGCATTTCCACAGAGCTTTGTTGTTGGGATAGAGCGTTCTTCTGAAGACATTGTGGAAATGAAGTAGCAGAGACTTTACACTAGTGACAAAAGTAAATGCCTTAGACCAAAGTTAGGTAGGTGTTGGCTGACTGAAGGGCTAGGCCACAAGCCCAAATATTGTTTTCCTGGGCAGTGGTTCATCTACGTTCAGCCCAAGCAGGCTTTTCTCACTTCTCTCAGTTGTTTGGTAAAATGATTTAACAAACTCATAGCTAATGGACTGTGGTTCTACTTGTTAATGTCATTATCTCATTTGGCCTAGAATATACCAGCATCAGCAGAGAAACCAAGCATGAACTTTTGAAACGCCAAAATGGATAAGCATTAAACACCATACCCTATAGGACCACAACCATTTACATTTTTTTATTTTAAATTTTAAAAATTAAAAACTGAAATCATGTAATAGTCTATAAGCTCAAAATTTACCCCTGACATTTAGAATCTGGAGGGATTCTTTTCCGTCCTGAGGTCTATTTTCTTGTCGTTTATGGGGGAGAGAAGGGGAGCCTCTGTGCCTTTCTAGAAATTAACAAAGAACCTGTTGTGCAGAAATCTGGCACATCATCCTAGCACAAAACTCCCTTTCAAAAATGTGAACACCTCAGGAGATGTGACCAGTCAAGATACAGCCCCTTCAGCATCCCTTCAGCATCCCTGGAGGCCAGCGCCACAGCAAGTAACAATAACAGTCACAGTGATAAAGGCGGAGTGTTGACATAGGATACATTCACTGTATCAAAAGGCACTTGATAAACACCAGCCGTTGAGTCTTAAGACCTGACATGCGGCAAGGATAGGACATGAGAGAGAAAATGGATGGACGGTGAAAGGAAAGAGGGGAGAGAACCATGCAGCCAAACTAACTTCTTTTTAATTTCAAACAGGTGTTTTTTGCATCCGTGCGATCTGGAGGAAGTAGCCAAGTGTTTTTCATGACCCTCAACAGAAATTCCATGATGAACTGGTAACAGAAGAGCACTTGGCACTTGTCTTCATGGCGTTATTTCTAATTTAAAAGAACATAACTCATGTGGACTTTCGCCAGTCTAGAGGCAGAATCAGAAGGCTTGGTTGAACATATCGCTTTCCCCTTTTCCTCTCCCTCCACCCCTCCCAATATAGCCGATCTTTCAATGTTGCAGCCTGGTTGAGAAGGAGAGAAAAAGGTGGCAGGAGTTTCCAGGAGATCCCCAAGAGTACTGCCTTGTCTGTGAACAGAGATGGACCATGTGCCCTTCGGAGTTAGGGTTAGAAACAAATATTGTGTGCTCTGATGCTTAAGCTGTGTTATGGTGGGCTTTTAATTTTCTTACCTTTTTTCTTTACTCCCTTACTCTGTAAGAATGAGGAGAGAATGGATACTGAGAAAATGGGTCTGTTTTTAATTGTCTGCCAGCTAACTTTTAGTATATGGTATGTTGTAAAATGTCCAATTTTCAGTGGTGAGAGATAGCACAATAAATGTACCTTATCTCCTTACGCGGAAGGCCATAACTGCAAAGTGGGATAATTTAAGAACTCTCTTGCCTTCACCAACCGAAAAGGTTGCTTTTTGATAGCAACTGGCTCATGAATTTTTAAAAGAGAAGAAAAATAGTTTTCCCCTCTTTGGGGAAATAGATTTTAAATGGCTAAACTACTAGCCTTGGTCTAATAAAACCAACTACCACTTTTGTGAATCTGACAGGCCATATTTGTATATGGTCCTTTACAGAATGAAGTATGTTGAATGGGATAGTAATGCCATAGAGTTGAGTTGGCCTAGCAACGATAACCCAGCTTTCCCTCAGCTATTATGCAACAGATCAGGGCAAAAGATGGGATGACAGATGGGGTCAGACAGAAGGAGCTTCAGGAAACAAGCTTATTTATTATTTTTACCAAATGAACAAAGCCTGCCAGCTAAGAGATCTCTTGGTTTGTGCTTCATTAGGACTGAGACTTTGAGTTCTTTCTGGGAATTGGGGAGTGGACGACATTCAGGCTCTGGACATTCACAGCACTCTCCTGAGGGTGCCACTATCTCAAGATGAAAACTGTGACTGAAAAAAAATTAATAATAAATGTTTCTGAGCTGCCTGTGTTCTCCCTGGGTGGGTAAGAGAAGGGACTTGACTCCTAAGCCTGCCTCAGATACAACGAGCATTGTTGGCTCACAGTTTAGAGAACTTGAAAGCAAGGCTTTGGCCAAAACTCTGAGACCCTTATCACTTTACCTTCCTCCAAATTACCCAACATACAGTAAACAACATTTGTGCAGAGATATGTATGTATTTAGTTCAGGTTGACTTGTGTCCTTATAAACTCTTACTCGAATGATTTGAACTTTTATGTGACTGTCTGGGATTTTTTTCCAAAGCTACAAGCATGGCCGCCTGTGGTATCGAGGTGTTGCAAAAAGATATCTGTGTTGCGCTTCCTGTTTTAACCTACCTCGTTTTGTTTGTTTTTGTTTCACTGTTCATCACAGCAGTGTTATCTCCAGGAGACATATAGAGAGCTCAACTGGCAATCTCAGGTGTATTTCGTATTTTTAAAACAAAACAGTAGTTGACCAAATTGTTCTTCTTAAAAAAAAAAGGCGGGGGGAGGGGGAATCCAATAACAAAAACTAATGTGGCTTGTTGCTGGAGAAAATGATTACTGTAAGTGGATTAAGAAACAAATCTATGATCCTACTCATTTTGCTTAAATGTATGAGCAGCTGGTGTGCTATTAATGAGAACGAAATACACGTTAGGAAAATGGAGCCATTTCAATCTAGTGGTTTGGGCAAGTGGGAGTGGGTGAGGTAAGAGAAGGGGAAACATTCTGGTTTCCAGATTAGATGAATATGCCCCTCCCGAAAAGGTGGTTGTCATGTGCATATATTTTTAGCAGGTAGCACACAGGAATGTAACAGGATTATCTTCAGGCAATCACCAAGATGTCCTTACAGTGGTCCTCTTAGCTCTCAAAAGCAATGAAATCCTCTCGTTCTCATTTTTACTGCTGTGGTTGTGCTGCTGAAAAATACTATCTTCACAAATTCCATACAACAAATTCAGCAATAACTTTTTGGATTGAATTTAGCAACTACTGAAATTGGATGCTGATGTGGATAAAATGTATTGATTTGGGTTTCAACCCCAAAATGTGATTGCCACCAGCTCTTTATATTGCTGCTGTGGTATTTTAAACCAGAAGCTTCTTTAAATTATGTTGCAAACTGATGTTTGTTTTTATGTTTGTTTGTTTTTTTATTTCTAAGTGATAAGTTTGAAACACACAGCTTTAAATGATTTTTTTTATTGTGGGATTTTGGGTACAGTTAAGAAATAAAAGGGAATCATTGTGTTTAAACATAAGGTAGTTTGTGAATGTATTTTTTAAAATCTAGATTCATTGAAACAAAAATCATAAGAAAACAATATTAATGCAGTCTTGTTTACAGTATTACAGTGACATAACATAGAACATGAGCTTTTCTGGTGCCAACAATAAAACACAGATGTTAAACATCAAGCCATGCCTTTTATATTTTTGTACAAATATTTTACACCGAATATGAAGCAAAAGAAATTTTAAAGACCCTCCCACAAATCTGTGCTCCTCAAAATATATCTCAATGATTCCCTGATGCTTTATCTTCAGAAATATGTTTTCCTCCACAGGACAGACCCTACCCCTGACATAAAGAGACCGAGGTAATGCAGAATTTGTCACAATGATGTCCCTATGGCTCATACAATTCCAAGCTTTTGGTTTGCTTTAATCTTTTTTTGGGGAGAGGGCTTATTTTCATTCACTTTTATAGCATACCAATAAAAGTATCTTTAGTTTTGATCATTTTAGAGGTGATTTTGTCCTAGAAATTGGCTCACTTTATTTTTATTTTCCTACACAGAGAAAATAAAATAAAGCCCTTCCCCCAAAGTAAGTTTTACTAGATCCGTCCATTCTTACTGCTCTGAATTGATCAGCATCCAGTAAAATCCACTGGGCCTGCCTGCATCGTAGTCTTGGTCTGGGGTCTAGTAGGTGACCATCACTTCTGGGTGCCAGTCAGGATACTGTAGCACAGATTCCTGCATCCAATTAGTGGTAGGAATGGATGAATTGTAATGTCCCTTCAAATAATGAGTCTTCCTCCTGCCAGTTCCAGTCAGACCGTTGTCACAGCACACAGTACAAATGAAGACAGCTTGTACAAAGTTCCACATAAAGTTCCATTGTTTTTCCTGGAGAATTCTAAACAATGTTTCAAGAAGTCCTAGAGCTATTATTTATTCAGCAAGGTAGATTAAGGTATGGGGAAAATCTCACAAGGCCACTTGGACAGGGGCTGCATTTTTCTAACACTTTGACATTGTTTTCTAAGGTGCGCTCCTAACACCTTTAGCAAGTACACATTCTTTTAAAAACATATTAATTACTGGCTGTCAAGACTTACTAACAGTTTTTTGTCTGCTCTTGTGACTCATTGGTAACTGGTGTCTTTGGTCTCTTCCATGCAGTAGATTAGAAAGATGTGAAATTCAGGCCAAGCCATTGTGGTTTTGTCCACTGCCCGAAAAGGAAGCAGCTAGAATCTTACATTCCATGAAACTAAAAAAAAAGAAAAGCTTATTATTATGTGTACTGGCTTCCTCACTGTTCCCTCGAAACGTGAAAGAGCTCTTTGTGTGTGTGCTGTCTTTGAAAGTCTGCTTGAACAGGCATCACTTGCATTTGTGTTGATGGCTGTAAGATGTAAGATGTGCTACATTATTTTTAAGAAAAGATAAAATTATTAATTTTAACCTATTGCAAGAAAACATGAGAAAATCTACAATATGCTAATGACAATTCTGAATGACCCTACCATGCTTCTTATATTCCAAAATCTCTTCTGACACTATGTTCTGATCATCCCAATAGTCTCTGTAATTGTTAGTTACAATTTTTAGTCATTCATCAAAAATTTAAATATAACCAAATCAAACAAAACAATAAGCCAACCAACCAACCCCGAACTGACTATCCCAAGACAATATAGCTGCAACATACATCTAAAATCCCAAAGTCTAAATGATTTAATTTGCCTGCCAGTATTTCTCATAAATGCCACTATGTATTGGCCTTGGTCAGCATAGTAATATGAGGAGCCCTAGAAATTTCATAGACCTCAGATAAAATGGGCATAAACTGATCTCTTTTCAGGACCCCAGCAAAGAAGACACCTTCTTGAGAATTTGCAGGTTCAAAACTGACAATTTGTATATTTCTGCCAAACATTTTCTAGTGTTGCTTTGATTTTTTTATTCTGTATCATTGTTCTGGGAATTTTTCCATAGATAACTAGAATATTCAATAATTTGCACAGCATTAAACAGTGTGAAACCATAAACCTGTGCTTTGAACTTTATTCTTCTAGACCTGCCATTCCAGAAAGTGCCAGAATGCACCAAAATAAAAATCCCCATGAACGCATTTCTTAAAATAAAAAACTCTGGATAGGTTTTGAGCTATTTTTAAATTGAGATCCAAATCTTGGACTCTGTTCATCCATGATGACAAATATTTGGATGAAAATTAGAGAATACATTTTAAAATAAAAATGTTCTAAAGTTTCCAAATTTTTGGCTTTGTGTAGATATCTTCAAACCCATTCACTCCTTGCATGATAGGGTTTTGATAGTTTATTTTATCAGCACCAAGTTGCACTGCACTGTGAGGCTGAGCAAATGCTGGTGGAAAGGTGAGTTTTTATTTCCAGCAATGGGTCATTATTTGTACGTGGTGAGTATATCCTAGCTGCTCCTTTCCCTTATCTCTTTTCTTGGGGTTACTGTCAAGGAATAGTAACACTTATCATGGTTTGTTTAAGAAACTTCAGACTCTACCCCGAATCCACGTTTCAAATGTCAGGTGGCAGCAGGAAAAAAAAAAAAAAAAGATGACAGCTTGAATGAATTTTAAAAATTGGATGTTGTAAAACTATTTTTGTACATCTTAGCTGCTTTGCTTATCTGTTAACTGTAGAGAGATGCCAAATGTATAATATTAGAAGGAAAAACTATCATTTTTCTGTACCTATAATTGTTTGCATTTTTTAACGCTCCAGTTTTTGAAAGTGTTTTAAATTGCCAAAAATGTGCTAAAACTGGATTATATAGTCTCACCTGAGGATAAAAGAAAAATATTCCTGGCATATTTTTTAGTCTGAAACTTTTGGTTACTTTCAAGTTTTTTTTTTTTTTCCCTGCATACAAAAGTCATTGAAGAAGTACTTTCTACAGTCATTCCAAGCAGCAGTTAGAAAAGTTCTTTAGTAGGTTCCAAGCCAAGGTTTTCCCGTGCAGTCACTGCCATGTCCTGTAATACATCATCTCTGTCAGAATGTGCTGCTTGTTCTTCATCACTTCCAGACTGTTCTCCCTCCCTCCCCCTGAACATCTATTGCTTTGAAGCTCTTGCCGCCGGCCTGTAAAGTCCCTACCCTGTCCTCTCACTTCTGCTCACAGCTCGAGGATTTTAGCTCTTCGCTCACTCTTGCTCTATCACCACCCTTTCTTCATTCTTGATGATTTCAGTGCCCACTTAGACAACCCTGCAAATATCCTGCCTTCTCAGTTTCCTGATCTTGTTCAGCAGAACTTTCCATTACCAATTACTGCATCAGCTCCTTAATGACAGTGGGCACTTCTTCTCTAGGTAGATCTCCAACTGGACCAAATAACGGCCACTGCCCCATAAGTCATTCCCTCTCTTTTCTGCATCATCAAGTCTCCCCATTCTATTGGAGGGCTTCACTAGATTGATGCTGCAAGGTCGCCCATCTTATAAATGTTCATGGCCCCCATCGTAGACATCTGCTTCTCTTCACAGAAAGTCTCCCCAGGGGGAACTGTATATACTTACTGTCCCAAATCTGCCTCCTCCCTTAGCCTTTTGGACCAACTCAAATCAGGCTTTCATCCCTACCTTGGTAGTTCTTGTGAAGGACACCAGTGACCTCTATGCTTTCAGATGTAATGGTCAGGTCTCTGGCTTCATGCTGCTTGACTTTCTGCAATCTTTGGCACAGTTAATAACATTTACTTCTTGAAATACTTTCTCGGCTCTGGGGCATCTTTCTTATGTTCTCTCGCCTCCCTGACCACTCCTTCTCCATCTCCTTTGTGGAGTTACTAGAGTGCCTCAGCAATCCCCTCTCTAAGTGATTTCTTTCAGTCTTGAGACTTTAAGACACCGTCTAAAACACTGACAACACCTGCATTTTTATCTCCAACCCCAACTTCTTTCCCAAATGCCAGATTTATATGTCTCATTCCCTACTTAGCATCTTCCTTTGGATGTGTAATTGGCCTCTCGAACTGGACATGTCCAGAACTAAAATAATTTGCACCCCACCCATCAATATATGGTATTCACAGTTTTGTTTTCCTTGGTTTCAGTTACCTGAGATCATGGCCCAAAAATATTACATGGAAAATTCTAGAAATCATAAGTTTTAAACTGTGCACCCCTCTGAGTAGCATGACATCTCATGCTGTCCTGCTCTGTCCCATGCAGGACGTGACTTGTCCATGCTGTAGATGCTACCCATCCCTTAATCACTTTGTAGCCATCTTGATCATCAGGTCGATTGTCATGTAATGGCAGTGCTTGTGCTCAAGTAACCCTTATTTGACTTAATAACGGCCCCAAACTGCAGTCGATTTGTGCCTAATTTATAAATTAAACTTTATCATCAGTGTGTATGCATAGGGAAGACATGGTATATAGGTATAGGGTTTGGTCCTAACCATGCTTTCAGGCATCCACTGTGGGTCTTGAAACTTACCCCCCACAGTTAAGGGGAACGACAGTACTGTCATTCATTCCACCCTATGTCAGTAGATGGCAGTTGAATTCTCCCACACCAGGAAATCTTGTTACCCTTAATTTTACCATTTTTCCCTTTTACACACTACATCCAATCCATGTTTAAAAATCCTGTTCTCCCTATCTTCAGAATAGAGCCACAGCCCAATCTGGGTGCAAGACACTTCTTACCTAAGGTGATGCTTTTAAAACATACACCAAGTGATGTCACTTTTCTGCTGAAGCCTCTCAACGGACCCCGGTTTCACCCAGGATGTCAGCATCCATACAGTAGCCTGCAGGTCCATTGTAATCCTCTGTCTTAGCTTTGGCCCTACCCTGACCGCCACTGCCACTTCTCTAACCTCATCTGTTTCCTTCATTAACTTTGCTCCAGCCACACTGGCCTCCTTGCTTTGCCAAGAATGCCCTCAAAGCATGCTGCTGTCTTGGGGGCTTTGCCCTTGCTGTTCCTTAGCGTAGAAACTTCTTCCCCCACGCGTCTGCATGGCTTACTCCCCCTTCCCTTAGGTCTCTGTACAAATATTCCTTTACTATCAGAGATGTATCTCAAAGAACCTCCAGTCCCTCATTAATTTTCTGCTTTATTGTCTTTCATAGTGTTTATCACCATCGACTTTGTCTCCAGTACTTTGAAGAATGCTTGGCAAATAGTCACTCAGTAAGAATTTGTTAGATGAAAGAGTGAATGAAAATAAACAATAAGGATTTGGGAATTTTTTTAAAGGTATAAAACTATATGATTATTTTAATTTCAATGTCAAAACAAAAGGCTTTCTCCAAGGTTTATATCATAGAAGCATAGGTCTGATTTCATATAGAAAAATGTTAAAACCCTATGGATTTTCTTTCCTGGAGGGTTATTGTGGCTGGACACCTGGCTGTGACCCTGGCTATACTTACTTGCTCCATGAATCATCTTAATGGTCCAAGTAGCAAAACTGGAAGAGAGGCTGTCATATAGAACCCTGGGAAAAGCAGTATTTCAAACCTCTTACATTCTTACAGATAATGATCCATTTTAAGCTACTGGCATTGCAATAAATGCAGTTATTGGAGGTGGGAGGAGGATTCCGAATTTTGTTTTCTGCTCTAAATGCTTAGAACCATCACAATTTTTTTTCTTTTTTTGTCTAAAACACGAAGTAAACAGCAGTGAGAGTATCTTGCCAGATGCAGCTTCAAGAACACCTAATGACATTTGGCTCTTAGTAATCTAAGTGACAATAGTTCTACCTCCCTGGGCAACCTCTCACATCTGAATATATTCAGCGCCACTGAATGTTGCATGAAGTTTCATTGTAGGAAATTGACACATGCCTTCTGATGAATTTATTGTTTTACTCAGTTTTGTAAAGGGCATAGCTTATAGTTTTAATTTGTTCAATCATGTATTTACCTGCTCACTTAATAAAAAAGAAATATTTTTAAAAAATAAAGAAAAGATAATGAAATGATGTAACATGAAGTAATATAACAGTGAAAGAAGTTTTTGTTCCACTTATTATTTTCTATGTCTTTTCACAAATCTGCTGAGATTAAGGATATTGTGTAATTCATGCTAACAAGCCAGGGTCTTAACCTTTCCAGGACTAAAACCATTGTGGAGTTCCATGGTGCTTAGTTACAGATTCCTGACGTCCCTTCTAAAAGATACAGGGCATTGGTTCCAGGTGGAGCCAGAGAGTGTGAAACAGATGCTAAGAAATTCCCAAAGTGTCACAGTCATTGTGAACAATCTAGATTATCACATACTCTAGTTGTTAAACCATAATAAATGTTTCAAAACAAGTTCTCAATAATTTATGTGGAAAAATATTCTAGAGTGTTGGTTGTTTTCTTTTAAATTGTCTCACCAGCTTGAATACATGTTTTTCTGTTTTCATGAGCAACTAAGTCCATGTTCTGTGACCATAACAGTTTGGAGGGGGCCCCTCCCTCCAACAGTCATCTTCATTTCCAAAGTTCAAAGTTAATTTATCAAGTGAAATTTACCAGGTGAAGACATGAGAACAGAGATCAGCAGCATCATGGTCTGATCAAACTTTTCAACACTGCATCCAGTGCTCCATGCTGTCAGGTTATCTTTTATTATTAAACCCATTTAATAAGAGACGGCAGTTGACAAAGTAAAGGATTTAGAGATAGAAGTCATTCCTGGAGCAGAAAGAAAAAGAATAGCCCTCAGATCGGCCTATGTTCTTTCCCATCTCATCCCTTCTCACTAGAATAGCCATTCATGACTGGAGGCCTGCAAGGCAGCACAAGCCAAATTTACCACCATTCTGAGGCAAAATGACCAAAAGGACCGCACAGTGAGTTTCCCCTAAAGCTCATTTAAGGAAAATCCAATTTGGAAATGCCATGCCCTCCTAGTGTTTTTGAGAATTGTTGCTGATGATAGAGGGCTGTTAATTTTATTAAAGTTCTAGATTGGCAAAATTAAAAGTTTGCAGCTTTTTTCGTGTTCCTCACAAGATTTGGGGTTGGATGGGGAAGGCTTCAGTTTTACTTTGAAATTTTCCTGAATGGTCAAATCCAAAAATACATGGCAGCAACTGCTGTAGAGTGCTTATAAAAGTTCAGAATTTTTTCAGTGTAGAAACTTACTGTGCATCTAAAACATTGATAGGAAAAACCCAAGAGCATCATCCAGCACTGGGAACAAAGCAGACACCCCACCCAATGTCTGTGACTTAGAGTCGAGTTGCTGGCTTCATCAAGTAAGTGGTGCTCTTAACAGTTGGAAATTTCTAATTTTCAAACTTACATTCATTTTTACTGTTCTTTTTATTGTTTCTTCGTTTTAGATTAGTTTCAGATCACTTCACAGCACATACCCCTATAAACATTTAGAAGTTAATTTTAATTGAGAGCATGGTCACTTTCAATGCTTGATATGACCCACATTCCATGGTCAGTACAATCAAATGATGGAAAGCAACTGGGTCATCCTGCAAATGTCCCCAAAGAAAAGTGCAGTGTACAAAATGTGAATTCTTCAGGTTGCACCATACAAAAATAGTTAAAATACATTCCAGGTAAACATGTTACATTAAGAAATAATGCCAATAAGAAATGAAAAATGCAACACTTTTCAGCATGAAAAAAACAAGACAGTGGAATTGGAAGCTTTTGGATAAGCACTGTAACTCAACTCTGTCAGAGGGAGGGACCCTCTATAATCAACATGTCTGCAGATAATATTTGTTTTTCTTAAATTCATCTAAATTGCCTATCATTATCCCAAATATGCACTTCCAATTAACCTTATTATGACTATTCTTCGAGAACTAAGGTGAATATATCTTTTTTTTAAATTGTGGGGTACAATTCAGGGTTAGATATACAAACATTCATTGTGCAGATACCCTTGTTGATGAGGTCCCCCTTCCCCAGGCAGATATCGACTACTGTCAATCCCCCTCTCCGCCCACCCCCTCCATCGCCCCACAGTTTCCCGCTACTGTCAACCCTCTTCTTATAGTATTACAGTAGTTGTTCAAGGCCCACTTATGAGTGAGCACATGTGATACTCAGATCTTTGTTTCTGTGAAAGATCACTCATATATGTACCACATATTTTTTATCCAGTCCTTTTTTGATGGGCAGCACGGTTGGTTCCATGTTCTTGCTATGTGAACAATGCTGCGATAAACATACATGTGCAGGTATCATTTTTATAGAGTGATTTGAGGCCTAACATCAAGGATCTACAAGGAGCTCAAACGTGCTGAAAAGAAAAAAAAGCAAATAGCCCTATTACAAAGTGGGCAAAAGATATGAATAGGCACTTCTCAAAAGAAGACATACAAGCAGCCAACAGACACATGAAAAAACGTTCAGCCTCACTAGTCATCAAGGAGGTGCAAATTAAAACTACACTGAGATACCACCTAACTCCAGTCAGAATGGCCATCAACAATAACTCAAAAAATAACATGCTGGAGAGGGATATGGCGAAAAGGGAACTAACGTCTACACTGTTGGTGGGAGTGTAAACTAGTTCAGCCTCTGTGGAAATCAGTGTGGTGATTCCTAACAGTTCTAAAAATTGACCTTTCATGTGAGTATGTCTTTAGAAAGAATTTTCATTTTCTGATAGAATTTACATCTACTAGTTAGATGCTATTCAATTTCTCAGTCCAGAATTCATGATACCCAATATAAACACAGAAGTCATTAAATGTAAATTCAGTTTTAAAGTAACTGCTGGGTTTTCAGAAACGTTACCACATAGTTATCAAGGAATTTTTACTTTTTGACAAACAGAAATGACTTCAGATAGTTTTACTGCATACAAAAATGAAACAAAACAAACCAAAAAACACCTAAATGTGTATCCATTGTTTGGGAAAAATAGGGGGGAAAAATCACTGGAATACAAATGAGATGTACTTGTGTAAACTGTAACTTGACATGCCCCACAAAGTTTCTATACATATTAGGACACAACTCTGTCATGGTGGCAGAGGTTTTGATAACCTACAACAGGTTCTAAGTTCCTAAGCAGTGGGACACAGTTAAAATAGAGCCTAGAATTCCTATGTGTTCTTCTGCTATGTTCTTCCACAAACATGTTAATGCTTGTAATTTAGCGCTTTTTAAAAAACTTCAACAAGAATCTTTATCTTTAAGGCTGTAATAATTAGATAACTTTTATGTTATTTCTAGGATTCTTTCCCCTTTTAAAATAACTACAAAAACAAAGCTTTTGTTAAGCCATTGAAAATTCATAATTACCATTGTCTTAAAGAAATGCTCGGCTACAGCCAAAATTTCGGAGGCCCTCAGCTGCACACTGCGTGCCCTCAGCTTCGCACTGCAGCTCCTGATGCATGGTCATTACTTACTCTGTGTAGAAACAAGAGGCACTGGATAAGACCTCACCTAGATAACGTTCCATAAGCCTGTAGTTCAGCATAGCATTTCAGGAGTTGATTTTTATACTGAAGTTTCCATTTCTGTGAATTAGCCTTTTAAAAGTCGACTTTAATTGCTTATGCAAAGGGAAAACTGGAATGTGAGACATTAGTGAATTTGAAATTAGTATCTAACATATAAATATGTGCTGTAATTGTCCCAATAGAATCACATAGTTATGGCAAATAGAAAACAATATAAGCAAGTTTACTCCTTTACAAAATGAAGTGATTTATATGAAGTAGCTTGATTAAACAGTTGCATTGAAATCATAGCAAGACAATTGTTTTAGAACTAGAAGCAACCTTAGAGACCAAACCCTGTCCTTGCAAACCTGTAACTTGCACTGTGTTCTCTCTGGGTTATGTGCCAAAGGCACATTAAAGACTATTCCAGCACTACCTGAGGATATCATATCCCCAGCACCTCATGCAGTGGCCAGCACCTAGTAGGCACTCAAAAAATGTTTGTTGAGTACATGAATTCTGCAATTCAGCAAAAAAGTAAGCTTTATGAATGAAATGTGAAAGTATTTTTCATTGTAGAAGATTTTTAGTTATTAAAAAAATGGAGTGTATTACTGTTACCAGGGTTAGTCCTAGTTGTAATTACCTAAGGAATTCTTTCAGCATTACTTGTATTAAATTCTCTTTTTTCCACTGGACAGGGTCCTGTGCATTCATAACAGGTTTGAAAATTCCTACTTAGCCACTAATGGACCAGGCAGCAAAGAGATGTTCAAAGGATCAGCCACCACCTGAAAATTAGCTATTAGGTCAAATCCCATTATGATATCTGCAGATTGTTTTGAGCCCTGAGGAAATAAGATGTAGTGTATTTTGATGTGACTTAATGGGAAACTTTCATGGAGATATGCATAGCAGTGATAAATCTTGCATTGAGTCATGGGATATGAGGAAGGTAGGCAGACAAGATGACACCAATATGGGTGGGAAGTCCTAAAACTGGAAAAAGAATATTCAAATATAAACTTTACCTCTTGTACAATTTTGCCACAAGATTGGCACTGAAGATGGTAACAGGTAAAAGTTACAGATTATGCCAAGCTGGACAGATAGGTGTATCCTTACGTACTGAAGATAAATCACATAGTGGTAAAAAATATATAAGCATTTTAGATGACTTCTTTTAACATTAAAAAATGGATAAGTGATTGGCCCCAAACCCAAATTCTAAAAGACACATAACTATAAGCTAAGTCACCTTCCTCTTAGTCCACTGATATTTTCACCTCACCACTCCATCTCACTTCAAATATTTTAAATTAAGTAACATTTTAACGTATTAAAAGAATTGTTCTAATTAATGTTAACTTATTTTATAGTTTATTAGATATTCTTAAATATGGACCAGACTTGAAAAGTGTTTATGAAATGCTAATGTAGCCAGTGTTAGCAGAACTAGACAAACCTAGAGATTTTTAAACTTTTTCACTTCGCTTTAAAAAAAAAAAAAGTAATGTCTTGGTATGATCCCACCCCAAATTTTCAACTCTTAAGTTAATATTTAAAAGTAATTTTTAAAGTTTTTTTTTTTTTAACAAAGGTAATGCTTTGATTTGTCAGTGGGACCACCATAGCAAGAATGCATCTTGTTGAGCTATCCAAAATCTCTCATAGTCCCATTTTGACCAGCCAATGCATGGCATCACTGGATGACCACAGGGATGTAGTTCATGGTGTAAAACTCTCAGTGAAACTCAAAGGCTCAGACAGGGCCTGGTCTTGCAACCTGGGTCTCTTCCTCACCTGCTAAGCTGTAGCTGACCCAAATAACCTCTAATATCATTACCAGAATTAAAACTATTTTCAAAGACTAGAGTTCAAGAAAAGACACCATTGTTATTTTTTAAGTGTATTGAACAGCTATATGTCTGAAGAGGGAACATATATGCTATATACATATATGTACATATACACACACACATATATTTAAACACATATGTTGTCTGTGCCACTCTCAATGCCCAAGACCATATTTTCCCTTTTTTACCCTTTTTAAAATTTTTATATTTTTATTTTTTATTTTAAAGATGTGAGGTAGAATTCAAGGTTAGGTGTACAAATATTGATTATGCAGGTACCGTTATTGATGAGGTGTGCCCCTTCCTCCCCTAGCAGTTTCGCTCAACTGCCAATCCCACCCCCTCCCCAACCCAGCAGTTTCCCACTACTGCCAATCCCTTTCTTGTAGTATTAGGATAATTGTTCAAGGTCCGCTTATGAGTGAGAACATATGGTACTCTGCTCTTTGTTTCTGTGATAGATCACTGAGTATGATCAACTCTAAATCCATCCAAGTTGCTGCGAAGTCCATATGTTTGTCCTTCTTTATGGCTGCATAATATTCCATGGTGTATATGTACCACTTTTTTTTAATTCAGTCCAGCTTCTATGGGCAGCATGGTTGGTGCCATGTTTTTGCTGTTGTGAATTACCAAATTACTTTTTATTGACTTTCTGTTGTTTTGATGCACATTTCTATCTGATACTTTGGGTTTATATTCCTGTTATATACAAACCTATATTGGCCTGCTTTATTCCTTAACCTTTAATGGTTTAAACAAATCAATACAACTCTACCTCAATGAAAGACACTTCACAAGAATGCCCACCTTTATACCAAACGAGCAGTGGCTTCTGTTGCAGGGCCATAGCTTCTTCCTAATCTGTTTCCTCCTCCTACATTCCCATAAACATTCCTGCAACAACCTTAGTGAAAACTAATAATGATAGTCAGACAAAGAATTGCCTTGTGCATTTGGTATTTGGGATGCTTTTTAATTTTATTACCCGATAAAATTTTCAAACAGCAGTCTTCCAGTGCCTTAGCATCTGGAACAGTTATCTACTTGTTGGCACTGGCAATGCAGCAGCAAATTAATAGATTTAAATGCATAGAGAAATAGCAAGAAATCTGTGAGGACAGGGAGTAAATCAGTCCGGGTGTTCTGAGAAGGGTACAAAAGATTAGGAATGCCCTACTGTTGGCTGTGATCACCAGAAATGAACTCGCATGAAATCTGTCACTCAGGATACTTGCCTATGGGAACACTCAGAATATCTCTTTGCTCCTTACTGTGATGCCCTCAGCAAGAAACCTTGGGGCTGTGGCCTTCTACTGGCCAAAACTGTGTAGTCACGAGGAATTTGGAGTCCAACCCTCTCAGGACCATTGCCCCGAGTGGCTGAGTGGTCAGGTGACTGGGGGCTGCCACAACACTGGAACAAGAAGGTCATCTCCAGACTCTAGGGTAGCGCTGTCTCCCCTTCATCTGCCTGGAGAAGCAGAGGGAACCTCTTGCTCCCATCAGTGGCAAAACAAAGGCCACAGCCTGAGTGTGTGGCAGCAGAGCCGACCCCTAAGGCTTGGCTGCATTGGGCAGGGATCAGGGAAAGGAAAACAGGCACCTGTGCTCTTGTGGCAAAACAAACAATGCGCTCCCCCACCCCCCGCCCCTGAGTTCAGCATAGGCTACCTGAGGAGAATTTGAGAAGAGAGAAGAAACCTGGATGAGGGGAAGTGAGGAGAAAGGCAAGGGTGCAGCCTAAGGGCCACCCACACCATGAGAGAAGATGATGGCTACAGCAGGCCACAAGGGCTCCGGCGTGCAGCAGCCTCAAACACCCCTAGGAGCTCATAAATTGCTCCTAGGACCGTGGAAGCTGTGTTACCTACTGCATGGACACAGTGACCTTCCGTATTTGAATCACTGGAGAAAAAAAGAGGACCACTTCCTCTCTGCACCAACCATCCCAGAGTTCTTGACCAAATCCACTGCCCTGTTCCAACAGAGAAGGAACCTTCAAGCGGGAAATTCTACGTGGGTTTACTTGCACCAGTCTTGCCGCTGACTCTCAATGTCTCTGAGGAGAGTCACAACCTACTTTCGGTGTTTTTAAGTGTTTGAGATTTTGGGGGGGGGATGGGGCAAATAAATTGAAGCTGGTTGTGTTTCTTAGAGATCTGTGAGACAGAGAAGTATCTGGGTCAACAACTTGTTCACCACCAAGTTACACCATCTGCTCATTCAAGTACATTTCTGGAACTCCTCTGCATCTGATAAACAGCTGACATGAGAATTGCTTCTCCTTGGCTCTGCTCCTTTTTTTGGTGACCTATTGGTCAACGACACAGAGCAACATTGTTTGTTAAACCTCACCAGTGACCTCGTGATCTTTGATCCCATTTTTATGTCAACTTCATAAGCCTCCCTCAGCATCCTGCAAATTAGCAGTAAATGGTATTGAAGGCAGTGATAGAAAATAGCACACTGCCTGAAAATGATTAACCCACAGACATTAAAGAGACACAAACTCACAATTGCAGAGTATTGTGGTCATTTAGACATATTGATTGAAAAATGGTTAGGAGCTGAGAATTTTAATGAACTTAATTTAAACTGAAATGATTCAAGAATTGTAAGCGAGAAGTTTCTGCATTCAGCAAACACATTCAATTTAGATTAAACCACTGCTCTGCTGTATGATTAGTTAGGACAGTACTCACTGTGAAAAACTGCCTCAGATACACATCTGTCAAAGGAATTTGCCACAGATTGTCGTACCTCCATGACATGAATGGCACCAATTCAGGGACAATGAACTCTCTTGCTCTTTTAATGAAAACCGCCCTCTAGGCCAGGTTCGGTGGCTCATGCCTATAATCCCCCCCATGCTTTGGAAGGCCAAGGCAGGAGGATTGTTTGAGCCCAGGAGGTTGAGACCAGTCTAGGCAACATAGTGAGACTTCGTCTCTAGAAAAAAAATTTTTTAAATTGTTTGGCCAGGCATGGTGGTGCACACCTGTAGTCCCAGCTACTCAGAAGACTGAGGCTGGAGGATCACTTGAGCCCGGGAATTTAGGCTGCGGTGAGCCATGAATGTGCCACTGCACCCCAGCCTGGATGACAGAATGAGACCTTGACTCAAAAAAAAAAAAATTCACCCTCATTGCCAAATATCACAAGCTCCAGGCTAAAAGAAGGAGCAGAGCTCACCTAGCTAGTCAACCCAGAGAGGGTCAGAGGACCCCATATTAACTTTTGGAGAGGACGTTAAAATAAGAAAAAGAATCATGGAAATGGAGAGCAGAAAAAATAATATCAGCTGACATCTACTGCTGATTACTATGTGTTGGGCTTTGCTCTATGCAATGTAGCCAAACTATCTCACAACAGTCCAGTAAGTCAGATACCATCTCCATGTTGCATGTGAAGAGATTTAGAGACAAGTTTGTTTTACAGATGAAGTCCAGGTTAAGCAAGACCTGCCCAGATAACCCAACCCTTGCAGAGGGAGGACCAAATCAGGTCTGTTGACTCTGGTCCAGTGCTGAGAACTCTTGTTGAGCATGAATTCTATTTTACAAGATATCTTGGGTTCAGAAGAAATATAAAACCATTTCAGGAAGCGTGAACTTCTTCCTTTCCAGAGCCAGAGCCCCCAGGGTAAGGGGGTCAACCAGGCATCATCTTGCTCTACGGGCTTTCAGGCCAGACCAAGAAAAACAAACTAACAGGAAGCTCCTTGAGAAGTAATTAAATCAAAATCTCATCGTAACAGAAATCAGGGAAACAAAGTCAGAGTAGAAGGTCCAAAGGGGATGGTGGATTGCAAAGACATCCACCAAGTGAAAGACAGAGGCAACCTCCAAGGAGGTGTCTGGGTCAAAGGAGAGCGTCAAGGGTCACTTCAGCTTTATCTGTATTTTATGGCATTTTCCCAAAGAGACTGGCCTCATAAATTTGTGTTTAATTTGCCATTAAAATAAATATTTTTGAAAAAAGAAGAGGAAGTCAATAAAAGATGGGAACAATACCTACACTTGTACAAGCTATTAAGAAGCTTTTCATCTGGAGCTGGTGACCCCAATGTGAGTCATTGAAAGACTAGGGTCACCACCATTGTTCAAGAAGTCGTGACAGTCACAGTCCTAGTGGACCAGGGCTGCTTCCTGGTGGCCAGAGGTCTGCTTTTGGGATTTGCTCAAGAGGGCCCACAGGACCTATACTCAACAATAACGCACTGTACACTTAAAAATTTGTTAAGAGACTCTATTGCATGTTACATGTTCTTATCACAATTAAAGAAACAGTACTGGCATTCACCAAGTGGCAAGTTCTGTGTTTAAAATTAGTCATTTATTTTCCTGGTCTTATGTTTAAATTAGATGACATTTGACATACTGTAAAATTGAATGTATTCTCTCCTTTTCAACAAATAGGCATGTGTGAAAATCATTTATGCCTCATAATAATCTTGAATATGTTAAATAACATATTTTTTGTGTGTGCTTCTTAAGTAAGTTATGAGCCTAGCATTTAAACACAGGAAAAGCAAAACTTTATTAAACTGTGGTCCCACACATATTAGACTGGGCTTACAAGAGCAACCACATTAATTGCTACATTAATTCTCTTCTATTAACTGTAATCAGGAAGGAAACAAATCTTCTTTAATATGTGTTATAATTTGTGACTTAATTTTTAATAAAGCTGCATTGAGACTATGAAAAATAAAGAAACTCTCTTGCTTCTTTTCTCATGTAATAGGTTCTTTCTATGTGAAACATTGTAAGATTTTATTTTTTTTGTTTAGATTTGTCATTTACTAGATCATACTTAGGTTTGTGTTTTCTATTTATGTATGTATACAAGTATATAGTTATTTATTCACTCATTTTTTTCAGCAAGCATTAAGGCTCAGAAAACCCTTTTTATCTAAAGATGCACATCGTTCTTCAGAATAAAAAAGTGTTGAGCCTCGTTTCTCTATTTTTCTCTTGCTGTAATCATCACTTCTCTACATATTTTGTTTTTGCATTCTGTATCTATTATATTATTAGGAGATACAGGTCCTGGATTTGTTTCTCATTTTTAAAAATGTTTTCACTATCTCTTTTTATTTCATCTGTTATGACATCGGTCCTCCCATTTAATCCTCCAAATTATTAGTAAGAATTTGTATACTTTTTATTAGAGCATAATTTATATACATTAAAATCACCAGATTGATTTTTTACAGAGAGAGAGAGACATTGAGAGAGAGAGAGAAAAATCTCATGGGCCACTGTGTATAACTGAATGTGTCACCCTGAACTGTCTGAGTCTCTCCAGGTGACCACTAGGTTAGCCACAAGAATCCACTCATTCATCACTAATCCACCTACGTAGATCAATTGATTGACTCAATTCCAGGCAAGTTTAAAAGAAGAAAAAGGGAATAAAGGAAATAGGCCTGTTTATTGGCTGCCACAGACAGAACTGGCAACAACAACTTGCCTCAGCTTCCTTCTTCTTAGTTCCAGCACACAACACGCTCTAAGGTCCTAGCAGGCTCCCTGCAACATGGAGTGGCTGGAGATAGAGATCACGTATCTCTTGGTCCCTGACTTGACCTCCCTGGGCCCCTACCAAGGCTCATTGCCAGGAGAAGTCCAAGAGGTTAGACTGAATCCCAGATCATCACCTAAGCATGAACAATATGCCAGCCCCAGCAGGCTCTCCTGGGGATCCAAACTCCATTCTTTTTAGTGTCCTTTTACTCTCTTCCTCTACCCGGTGCCCCACCCAACCTACATTCACACTATTGTCCATCAGAGAAATATCTTCTCTTTACCAAATTCTCTCCCTCTATTCTATTACATCAAAGCTCAGGCTTCAGTTCTCATTGGCTTATTTATCCCTAAGACCTAATCTAAGAAATAAGAATCTAATTAACATTAGCCTAACTGCCTTACATTGCTTGGAAATACAAAGTTAAGGCTTGAATCTGAAACATTTTTGTGGCCACTAATCTACCTCTAACTTATTTACTCAAAGTAGTGTCTTCTAAAACAAACATCTCAAGGGCTCAGCCTCAATGCATTCAATGAAGTCCTCATTTTATCTTTTCTCAAGGAAGGCTGTCATGGGAATTCTTATATCTCCATATATCAAATAAATTTGTTCGGCTTGTGAGTAGAACTGGGAAGAAGAGGGAGGGTCACCAACACAATCTGGAAAATCTAAATTATAAGGGATGATTAGTTTTCTTCAATTCATAGCCCTAGAGCCATCTTCAGAGGATTTCAGGGAAAAAGAACATGCTCAGACAACTCAGATTTTCTCCTCCTTTTTGTCTTGAGTTCACCAGTTCTGAAAGAAATTGAAATAATTTACTTATGGCTTACATTTGTGCTGACAACAGTTATCTCTGATCTTAGGTGGCAAAACCATCTGGGATTGGGTAGCAGCTACACTGCCTTACAAGGAGCAGCCTCTTCTGTTTGTCACCGACTCCACATCTCTCTCTTACTCTATGATGCAGAGGTCAAGTGTCAGCCATCATTCTTCACTCTTTGTGTGTTTTTCCCACAGTAAAGAGGAGAATGAGATGGAATGTCTCCAGCAAAATTAGAAAAACAAAAGATAGACCAAAGAGAACTTTGTGATTTAAGAAAAAGTAAAGAGTATGTGTAATTGTGTCTCTTTTCTTCCCAGCTGTCACCGGAGCCTAAAAGAACCGGTGTGTTCAGTAAATGTCTGTGGCTGCTATGGCTGCTGTACGCTGCTGTGATGTATTTCTGTTTCCTGCCTCATTCCCAATGGGTTGACATTTGGAAAATTTGAGGTGTTCTCAGAATAGCCTCTAAAACATAGATCCCAATTCCTATAGATTGTAAATTCCTGGAAGACAGGAATCTTATCCGATTGGTTCACTGCTGTCCCCAGTCCTAGCACTTTAAAAGACCATCTATAAATATTTGTTGAAGAGCTGAAAAAGCAATCACAGTCTTGCCATGGATTAGCCACAGAACTTTGGAACAGATCCTTAAGTGCTTTGAGTCCTGCTCTCAGCTCTGGTAAATCAGAGCAGTATCTTACTCGTGGCATTACACAGAGAAGGTGACAATGGGTGTCAAAAGTTCTGAATTGCATTAGGTGTTTAGCAATTTAGGAGAGGTGGTAGGAATTTGGGTGTTGCTCACTTTCTAACTCCGGTTCATTTGTTAAGCTGCCTCTTGTCTTGCTGGTTGTTTGTCTAAAGATTCAAGATAATGTTAGAATCTTTCACGGCCGGACAAATGCCGTAGTGGGAAGATGCTGGTGTCCTGCGGGCTCTTCTGAGGTTTGAAGTTCCTCGTCAGTAACCCTTCAGTGGGAAGTCTGTGCTAATTAATTAAACCTTCTTCCCTTTCTCTCTCAGTGGGAAAGAAATGATGTGTTTGAACTGCTTCCTGGGACTAATCCTGCTACTGATTAAGAAGGAGATAAATACTACAGTTTCCAGTGTTTTGACCAGGGTCAAGGAATTCCTGAAGCATCATCATTCCTTCAGATCCGTCTGCCTTTCCAATGTCCTCACTGAAAACTTTTAAAATGAAGGCACCCTTTAGTGAAATGTAGCCTACATTCAGCACTAATAACAGGAGCAGCAAATATTTATTATGGGCCTGGCACTATTCAAAGCATGTCAGGCACTTTACATGTACTAACTCATTTAATCTTTACCCACTCTATCAAGAAGGCACTGCTATGTACCCCATTTTACAGATGAGGGAATTATAACACAAGCAACTTGCCCAAGGCCATATAACTAAACATTAAGGAACTGGATTTCAAAGCCAGACTTGCCACTCCAAATATAAGATAGAAAGGGATTCTGGCAAATTATGTATATTGCCTAACTAAAAATTAATCAACAAATGTAACACTCCGGGAAAGCCTGAAGCCTGCAAGTCAATCTTTTCTGAGCACCTTCTGTGTGTATCTATAATACCCTAGGGGTTGGGAATACAGTTGTGATCATGATAGAGTCTGTCTTAAAAGAACTTGTATTAGGTGAGAGGCCAAAAATAAATATGTAAACAAACAAGATAATTTCAGATCATAACAAATACAATGACCAATGCTAATACTGGAGAAAAGATTCTGTTTTAGATAGAGTGGCCAGGAGGCCGCTTTAAAGGGGCAATAACTGAATTGAGATCTAAACAATGAGAATGAGGAATCGACCCTGGAAGACTGCTCCAGACAGAGGTGAACTAACGTGGTGTGCTCAATCAACAAAGAGGCTACAGCAAAGTGAACAAAAACGATTGTAAAAGGAGAGATTAGAAAAGTAAGCAAGGAATCAAGCCATCAGGCCTTGCAGGTAAGGTTACACATATATATACCCACTCTATCTAATGTGTGTGTGTGTGTGTGTGTGTGTGTGTGTATACACACACACACATATATTAGAGGTCAAGTTATTTATTTATATACTTTTATTTTAAAGATGTGGGGTACAATTCAGGGTTAGGTACACAAACGTTGACTATGCAGGTACCCTTGTTGATGAGGTGTGCCCCTCCCTCTCCTAGCCGTTTCCTTCTACTGCCAATTCCACCCCACCACCCCCGCAGTTTCACACTACCACAGCGTGGCGATTTCTGAAAGAACTAGAAATTGACCCAGCAATTCCCCTATTGGGAATATACC